>JAUZSX010304469.1:0-12776 GCA_034780655.1 Idiosepius hallami | reverse complement strand
GCCCTTCGGCCTTCTTCAGGTGATAATATGTTTTTTCTAGTAATCATTTTAACATCAAAATGATTACTAGAAAAAACATATTATCACCTGAAGAAGGTCGAAGGGCTAATCAGCCGAAACCTTGTGAAAAAAACAATCATAAATATTTGTTGATATTAAATTGTACAGGGTGATCAAAAAGTCCATGTGCACTTGAATTATGAAAATAATAAATGATTCACGAAGTTATAAATAGACATAAATTAATATGGAATAAAACGCTATAAATAAATTTTCTTTATAAAGGCTTAAATGAAGGTTTTGATATTTTTTTATTTGTTATATTTCGGGGATATGACCTCATCCTCAAACATCCCGCCACGACGCTGGTTCTTCATTTTTTTACAACCTATATTTATTAGAAATCAGGTGCACATGAACTTTTTGATCACCCTGTAGTTCTTGAAGCATCAAATTTATTGACATTAAATATAAGGTTTATTATTCCTTTGAACCCTGACTCATCAAACATACCAAGTAGTTACTTAGCAGTTAATAGTATAACATGTAGGGTCAAAATATTGGTGTGTCACTTTTTGTCTTATGTCGTCTGAGCCGATATATTGGCCCTTTAGGGTCCAAACGGATTAAGGCTGTATGACGTGTCAGGGGTAGGGGTAGTAGCCAGGAATGAATGAAAACAGAAAAAGAAATAAAACAAGAATAACCCTTAACCTTTTAAAACCTAAAGAACTGATATTGACTCTCACAACTTATTTCAACCTCCACTTTTGGACCCTAACTTAGCATTATGACCAAGTAGTCACTCCGAGCCCTTGTATTAAAAAAAACATATTAGAGTCGAAATGTTGGTGTGTTATTTTTGCCTTTGGTTACTAAGGCCGATATATCGACCCCAAGGCAACAATTGATGAGAACAAAAAAAAACCACAAGAACAGCAATATGGGTAAAATGGCGAACATTGATTTATTAATCTTTTCGAAACTAATGGAGATATATCGGCCTAAGAAACTTAAGGCAAAAATCGACATACCGAAATTTCCTCCTTAATAAGGTCCTTTAACAGCTCTGAGTGATTAGTTGTTAATTTTGTTAAGTCAGGGTCCAAATATTAAGGCCGAAATATTGGTGTTAATGTGTCTTCATTTGCCTTAAATCACCAGGGCCGATATATTGGACCTTTGAAACAGCAAAAAACAAATTTGCTGCCCAAACGCACACACCACTAGGTGTAACAGTTGATAGATGGATTTAAGTATAAAGAAGTAAGAAGTCCCAATTAATCAAGGACTTTTCATTTTGAACGTGTGAGTGTGGTTCCTGGTTCCATCATTGCTATGGTTGGTTGCCCTTCTCTATTTCATCAGGTTTTATCAGTGCGTCCTCCTCCACACTGCATCAATCAATTTTGGTTCTTGAAACTAAATATAAAACATCGAACACTTCCAGGGTTTACTTGAAAAGTCCTTGAATTTTAAGTTTTGCCTTGAAAAGGCCTTAATTTTTTATTTAATCAGAATATTTTAAAAGGAATCTGGAGAAAATATTTTTGTTTAATTATTTTTCTAAAGAATTCGAGTGATGCAATTTTTTTTTATTTTTCTGTTCAGTCTTTAAAGGCTTTTATTCTCCAATAATCCCTTAAACTATAACTCAAGAGAATGATCAGAAACTGTTTTGTGGTGTCTAGTAGTGTGATGGTTGGTGTGGTTTGGTTGGTTGGTAGTGTGTGTGCGTTTGTGCCCTCTGTTTCTGTTGATGATCTAGAATCCTTCTTTTGCTTCTTGTTTATTTTACATTTGTTGGGTTCCACAATATTTCTGGCTGTTTTTGTTCCTCCAGTATACAAATATAAATATTAGTTAAATTAATAAATTATAGTTCTTCTGAAGCATCATATAATAAATAAATAATTTTTAAAGGGCTTGAATGATGCAGATTTCGTTATTGTATTTTTTATTTGTTATATTTCGGGGATATGACCTCATTATCAAATAAATATAAAAAAATAAAAAAATGCAATAACGAAAGCCTTTTAAAAATTATTTATTTATTCATAAATATTAGTTGTTTTTTTTTCTAAGAAAACAACCATAAAGGAAAGAAAGAAAGAGAGAAAGACTATGAAGAAGGCAAGCAAGAAGAAACGCCTAATAAAAAGGTCTAGGTCGAAAATGTTATTTTTTCTCACTTGTTTTTATTTTGATGAAGGAAGGAAGTTTAATCTACGACAAACAACAACGATTGAAAACAACTTGAAGAGGAAGAATGTGTTTTTTTTTATCGAGAGGGAGACAGAGGGAAATGGAGAGGGGGGGGAGAGAGAGAGAGAGAGAGAGAGAGGGGTCTTTTGTTGGAAATATTTTTTTGAAAATAGTTAAGTTCTCGTATTTATTGTAAATAAATAACTACCATGTTTTCATGTTTTTTTTTTACACTAAACATTTCTCTTTGTAGTCATTAAAAAAGGAGGAGGACTTCTTCTTGTTCTTCGTCTGTCGCACGTAAAAACACATTTTTATGTAGCAAGTAGTTACACAATAATAAAAAAAACGTGATTGACCCATTTTTGATAGTATGGAAGGCCGTTCGGATTATAATGTGTATATTCATTTTTATTCCGTTTGTGTTTGTTTTTGGGGTCAATTTATGAATAATAATAATTTTTTTAAAATTATAAATTAATATTTTCTGCTTTTTATTATTTTTTCTCTATTTTTGTAATTTGAAAAAGAAAAAATGAATATTCATTGAGACACTTGTAAATTAAAAAAATAATTATTAATTGATATTCTTTGTATATCTCCCCCCCCGTTTTATCTATTTTTAATTAAAAAAAGCAAAAAGGCACTGAATATTCGATGAGAGACGCTTTTAGATAAAAAAACAAAAAACAAAAAAACCTGCACCTTCTTTTGCAGTCCAAGAAAACAAAAATATGAACCAAGTACTTACTTGGGTCATGACATGACACCGTCTGTAAGAATGCATTTTGATTATATGTTGAAACCGAGTGAAACTAGAAAAGAAATAATAATTCTAAATTCCAATCATGACCCTGACCCACTACCTAAAAAAAACGACTTTTGCTTTTTTCTTCTAAATATTATATATACTTAGTGAGCAGCCAGCACCAACCAAGTTTGGCACAAGGCCATTTTTAAGGTGAAAGCAATAATAATAGTAATACTAGATATATTATATTTACTTGGTGAGCAGAGAACCAACCAAGTTTGGCACAAGGCCATTTTTAAGTTAAATTGCAATTTTACTTGGTGAGCAGCAGCAGCACCAACCAAGTTTGGCACAAGGCCATTTTAAAGCTGATTGCAATGGTTTTGACTGGGATTTGAACTCTTGTACCACGATTCCAGAGCCCGAGCTTTTAATATCTGTGATATGACATATTTAAAAATGGCCTTGTGCCACACTTGCTAGGTGCTACTGCTGCTGCTAAATTTAATATCAATGAAGTAGTAAAAAAAAAAAATTCTTAAGAAATAAAAGTGGATTTAAAAAAAGAAAGAAAGAAAAAAATAAACGAAAATGAAATCGAATTTTGTTTTTGTTTAAAAATGATTTTTCAGAAATCAAACAATTATTATTATTATTTTTATTATTATTACATCATTTGATTGTTTGAAAAAAAAATCTACCGCTGAACAACAGTGATAAAAATATACTTTTAAATGTGATTGGAAAGAAGAAAGATATTGATTTTTATAGCATAATCGATCGAATAAAAAAAAGTCTGATTAAGAATTAATGTAAGGCAGGAGTAATTATCGATCAGGGAAGGGATTTTTGTTTGAGCTGCAAAAGAATAAATGTTTGTAGTAGTCGGTAATGATGATGATTATAACAACAACAACAACAATAATAATATTTTTTTTTTTTGACTAAATTTTGTTTCAAGAAAGCCAACCTGTCTCCATAAAATATAATCAATTATTCAAGTTTATTCTTGTTACAATATTGTGCATTCTTTTATAGTTACAATTTTTTGTTTTGCTTTTTTGTTTGCTTTTTTTATATTATGACGTTATTATGCATCCGTAGTAAAGAAATAGGCCAGTCAGTCAGAATTTTTCGTGTTTTTTTTTTTTTTTTGTCAATTTCTTTCTGCGATTTTCGTTTTAATATTTTGATTGTCTTTTTATTATTTAATATTTTTTTGTTCTTAAAGAACCAAGATTCTGTTTTTAAGGGATTTTCTATTTTTTATAATAATAATAATAATAATAATAAAAACATGACTACGCCCGCCGCCGTTCGTTTTGTCTGTTTGTCCGTAACATTTCTGGGTAAATATTGCGTATCCCTTTGGTACTTTCGGTGTTTTAAAAAATGGAATGTAAATATGGATACGAAATTCAATGAGCAAAAAAGGTTTTTAAGGTGTAGATTGACAAATTCTGTAGATATTTTGGTTTGCTAGTGATTGTCATTCGAATGAATTGTTTTTGTTTATTAATTTACGTAAAAAATGTTAAAATTCCCCAGCAACTTTTGGTTCTACCAGAAAGTTATAACCCTGTTGCCATTTTTTTTCGATTACAGAAAAATTGATTTTTATATATATTTTAATTTTAGAAATAATATGTAATTATTGGGACTTGGGAAGTTTATACAAGGCCTAATAATTTCAGCTTCTTTTTAACATTTTGTTTTATTTTCTTCTCTTGTTTTAAAAAATAGGTAAATACGTAGATTAATAAACAACAACAATTCACTCGAACGGCAATAATCACTAGCAAACCTCAATACAGAATTTGTCAATCTACATCTAAAAAACCTTTTTTTGCTCATTGAATTTCGTATCGATATTTCCATTCCATTTTTTAAAACACCCCAAGTGCCAAAGGATATGCAATATTTACCTTTTTTTATGTGAGTAGATGTGTTAATAAAGTGGTCATAAATATCTGAAAACAATGTCACAAAAAATTTGAAAATTGTATTTTGTATTTGTGGTTTTAATTAAAAATACTTAGTTAAATTATGATTATGTTATTAGTAAGTCATTTTGTTTGCCCATACTCTTATAGTATTAATGACTCCTAGTTTAAATGTTCCATTTGTTTTTATAGTCATTTAACTATTTTCTATAGCGTTAGAAAAACAGATACCTATAATTAGATACCAGAAAAAAAGAATAATGACTTCAAAAAAAAGTCTAAAATAGTAATGCTATATTTTCCTTTGTTAAACCAACTAATTCCAATTGTCAGCAGTGGTGGTGTGCATTCTCTCATTACATAGTTTGAGATTTCATTCTTCATTGTCTAAGCCAAGATATTTCATATATAATAGTCCTTTGTTTCTAATAATGTTCAAAATAATTATACTAAATATTCTGCCAAAGTTGATTTGAATCTAAGTTTTAATTTCCACTACTTTTTAAATGATCTATTTATAACCAAAAATATTAAACTACAGGGTGTTGCAAAAATCTTGGGTACATTTTGACACCGAATATTTCAAAATTTTTCAAGAAATGAGTCTGAAAAGAAATGAAAATAAAATTGACTTACAAAAAACTCAATGCATTTAGCTTTAAAATGGCACCACTTTCATCTTATTACCATTCTTAGTTAGGCAGAAATGAGGACTTGAAATGTTCCCAAGACTTTTGCAACCTCCTGTATTACATATAAACAATATATTTTAAAACCATTTAGATACAAAATTTAAAAAAAAAAGTTTTAAAGACATGCTTTCTCTGGAGCATTTTGTAAAAAGATGATGAACTAAAGAGTTTAATGTGATGTATAGATTTATATATTTGATTCTATTTTGCTTATACAACTTAGTCACTTTTGATATTTATTATGATTATTATTTGTACAGTGTAGACTTTAGTGTGTCAAACAATATTGATTTTTGGAAAAATATTTGGAATCTCAAGTTGTTCAAGGCAACTAGGCAGTAATTTTATTCTTTATTCTTTTTCTGAACACTCTACAACCAAAACTAAGATTTTCCCTGTGAATAAAATAGTTATTGATCTAGTTCATCTCTTTGTGGCAAATCTGATTGTTACATATAACCACATCATTTTTATAAAGTATTCTCATATTTAGTTTTTTTATGGAGGATTGTATCAGTTTGTCTGTAGTGGTTATGATTTTTGAGCAAGAGTCTCACATAATTTTTATTTTATCATTCACAAATACAAATTCAGGAGAAATGCTGGTATTGACTATCAGTTGTTGTTAGTCAATATATTAATGAATATAATTTTAATAATGACTTTCTATAAATCATTTCTTCTTGTGTAATTGTTAATATTCTCTGAATATTTTCACTCACTTTTCTGTATCTCTTTGTCTTTCCTTTCATGTTATTAATGTTTTCAAAGTCCATTGAGCCTAGTAGGTAGGCTGTTGGACTTCAGAGTTGTATTATGCAAGTTCAAAACCTAGTCATTCCCTTTGCATTCATAACTGGACAAATACCCTTGGGAAAGGTATGAATCCCCACATTTCCTCCAGCTATGAGTTAAATATCAGATATTGTGTTATTTAAAAGAGAAAAAAAACTGTGTGTATATAATGATTGTTCTTGGCACTATGTGATCTAAAAAGGTTGATATGCCTTTAAACACAAACAAACTAATGTTTTCTGCCTTCATTTTTTAATTTTTTCTATTCTACTTTTCTTATTTTTTTTTTTCTCTCTATTCTTTTTACTTCTAGATAAAATCATTTTGACTTTTCTCCTCAATTTCAACTTTTCTTTTCTTCCTTTCTGTTCTGGGGTAACTGACACCCCTATACTGCCTTCACATGAACTCTCCCATCTCTGGTGAGAGCGGCCATTTTAGACTCTCTTATCAGAGATTCCATACCAGCCTAACCGTTGACATGACTTTACAGACTCTCCTATTTGATATTGTGAACCCTTTAAGAATAAGGTCACAACAGTTATCTAATGGAAACCAGTGTCTCCAACATGACTTGACTGTATTTGTTACAAGTCTTAGGATTGGTCTAATTCACAGAATTTTCTTATTATTTTTTTTTTTATTAAAATGTTCCTTATACAAAATAGAAAGAGACAGACAGACTTCATATTTTTTTTTACAGACACCTGAGCTTAGAATAAGAATTGATTTTAGAACAATAAAAAAGAAAATTTAAATTTTGTTTTTCTTTCTTTCTTTTTTTTTTCAGTTGGCTGGTTTTCTTGCAGATGCCATTTTGAAATCCTTAAACACTTGTGCTGCAGAATTGAGAAGTCCAGGTAAGTGACAGTATATATTTGGAGAAGGCTCAATATCAATGATAGACCGGGTTTAGGGTTTGGGTTGATTAGCATAGACACATGATCAATAGCATTTGATGACTGTTAGTTTCTCTTTATACATTCACCAACCCAAAATTGTCTGAATTCCCGAGTGAGAAACTATGTCACTAAATTACATACATAAATTAACTTATAAAGTTACAAATATTGAGCACTCTACTATGCAGTACAGCAAATACATTTGTTCTCCAACCACCCTAAAAAGTGTCAGTAGTACCAAACTTGTATATACACACGTGTGTGTGTGTGTGTGTACTTATGGTATTGTAAAATGCTTTTTATTAAAAAACAGGCTTAAATTTTATTTATCTGGCTATTATATTGGTTTCAATACATTAAATGTTAGGTATTTAATGGAAAAATCTTTCCATATACTACCTGATGATGCACATTTATTATACTGAAACCCTGGTAGCAGTCAAATGCATATTATAATATATCTATTTGAGATTGGGGCAGCTAAGGTGAAGCATTGGTAAAAAGCTTCGGCTCTGGAATCTTATTACACGAGTTCAAATCCCAGTCAAAAGCCATGCTTTTACCTTAAGTAGCCTCAATAAAGTGGGGCTTGCGAACTCTGGAGGGTAGTAATTCACCTAGGTAAAGCCCAACATTGATTACAAAAGCCTTGATATATAGTGAGCATGTTAAAAAAGATGGCCTTGTGCCTAACTTGGGTTGGTGTTAGACCAAGTAGATGTATCCTCATCCTGGTGAAGGGCAAAACTAATTACAAAAGCCCAGGATATAATGGGCACATTAAAAAAAGATGGCCTTGTGCCTAACTTGGGTTGGTGTTAGACCAAGTAGATGTATCCTCATCCTGGTGAAGGGCAACACTGATTACAAAAGCCCAAGATATAATGGGCACATTAAAAAAGATGGCCTTGTGCCTACTTTGGGTTTGAGCTCAACCAACTAAATATATTATCTATTTGAGATTTTTCTGTCTAGAAGTTCAAATAAAATTAATCAGGTTTCCATTTTAAATTCATTTCTAACTGAAAAATACACAAAACTTGAAAATCCTGACTTTATTAAAAGAAATATTCTCGTTACAGATTCCAATTCTCCGACAGTGCTTGAACAAGATTTAATATTCAACCCAATCGGTGAGGATAGCCAACAATTCTTGCAATTGTGTCAAGATCCGAGTCGCCTTGGAGACCGACTCTTGGATGCTGTAGCATCGTTGGCCTCAGACACAAATCAGGATGGTAAGGGTTAGACTTTTATTGGGCATTTTTTTCTCAAAACACAAATGGATCTAAAAGTCTTGTGGGGGATATACCCTGTTATTTTCCATTACGGACACCCATGTATTTGACATGCATTCAGCAAACCTGAAGCACTCACTGAAAGTTAACCCAGGTGGTTTCCAGACAACACAAGCTGAAACTAACTAACCCTTCTTTATACACTAACCTTCTTCTGTTGACATAAATTACTATTCTATTCTCACTCATCCTCTAATATGGACTCGTCCATTAGACACACATTCACCAAGCCTGAAACCTGAAGCACTCACTGAAAGTTACCCAAGGTGTTTTCTCATAGCAACATATTCTTCATATTCTAAGAAGATTGATACGTTTGGTTGTGCAAGTCTTCTGACATATTTGGCATTTGTGGTGGTTGTTCTTGTTTGAGTGTAAAGGATTGAATAAGGTTTGTGTGCCCAATGCGTGTTCTGGATATAACATCTTGTGCTTTTCTTGATTCTGGAGAGGATTTTCCCCATTTTCGTAAAGTGGGTTTAATCTGAAAAATTAACAAATATGATTAGTTGAATTTAAACCAATGGCATTTGTCTTGTCTGGATGTTGTTTTTTGTTTTTCTTTTTGTGAATTATTGGGCATATTATTAACTTTTTTGGGCAGCAACGGTGGAGCATTGGAAAAGCTTGGGCTCTGGAATCCTAGTACGCAAGTTCAAATCCCAGTCAAAACCATTGCATTCACTTTAGCTGCCTCGGGCAGATGGGGTTCATTAACTCAGGAGAGCAGCTTATCTAGGTGATGGGTAACACCGAATGTAAAAAGAGCACATAAAAATGAGCTTGTGCCAAACTAGGGTTGGTGCTCACCAAGTAAATATAATATTATTAATTTCTTATCCTTTTAATTTTTTTGTGATTCTAAACCTACTTAGACTGGGTAAACACTGCAAACCTTATTTGTTTTTTCTTGTTTATTTTTGTTTCAATTTCTTCTTTATGTAGTGTTGACTGTTCAAACCCAACTGCTGATTTTGGCCCATCGATGCCATACTGCTGCATGTAACATGGAAGGCATTTCTAATGTCCTCAGAGCAGCACGTGTTCTTAACCAGTGTCTCTCACAAGCAGAAGAATTCAATCTTATGGTCAGTTTTTTTTCATTGTTTTTATCAACATATTTTGTATAATAGACATTCTCTTATGATAATGGATATAGTCATCATTAGGGCTGTGACAATATGCTTTTATTAAAGAATATTCTTATTGTTTCTTGACTATTTTGTGATTTTTTAAAATTTTTACTTATTAGTAAGGCTTTGACAATATACTTTTATTAAAGAATATTCTTATCGTTTCTTCACTATTTTGTGATTTTTTTAAATTTTTACTTATTAGTAAGGCTGTGACAATATGCTTTTATTAAAGAATATTCTTATCGTTTCTTGACTATTTTGTGATTTTTTAAAATTTTTACTTATTAGTAAGGCTGTGATAATATGCTTTTATTAAAGAATATTCTTATCGTTTCTTGACTATTTTGTGATTTTTTTAAATTTTTACTTATTAGTAAGGCTGTGATAATATGCTTTTATTAAAGCTTTTTACTTTAGAGAAACTACATATACTAAAATTATAATGCAAAAAAGTACATTACATAATTTGTTTTTCTTTTTTTCAGGTTCAATTGTTAACTGGTGTTGGACGCTTTAATGAAATGACGTATATTTTTGATTCCTTGAAGCAACATCACCAATTTGATCTACTTTTACGTCAAGGAATGGAAAAGGTTTTTTTTTTTCTTTTCTTTTTTTTAGCCCTACAGATTTTGTTAATTTATGGGTGGGTAGATGGGTAGATAGATGGATGGATGGAACCAACAGATTGGTTCTCATTTGGTCTTTCAATGCTGAAAACTGTTTTAAAATGCTCTACCTAGTTTACTCGTTTTACAGTTTTTGATTTTTTAGGTTTTGTTCTTTTGTTTATTTTTTGAAAGTGGATGTTTGCTTTTAATAATTTTTTTCGAGGAACATTTTTTTTTTTTTTTGACGGGTTTGGTGTTATAGTCTCTGTAAAAATGAGAGTAAGTTGTTTGTGCAGTTTTCAAATCAGTCTTTCATATTGTTGGTTTTTAGGTGGTGTTTTCTTGCAGCAAAATAGTCTTCACATTCTACAAGAATGTTTTTGATTGTGCAAATTTTCTGACATGTCTGACATTTGTAGTGGTTGTTATTGTTTGAATATAAAAGAGTGAGTGAGATTTTTGTGGCCAATGCATGTTCTGAGTATAAAATCTTGTTCTTTTCTTGTTTCTGGGGAGGAATGTCCCCATTCACCTAAAGTGGGTTTAATCGGGGAAAGGTTTGTTATTTGTGTTATTATTCCAGCATTGTTGCCATTTTGTGTAAAATAGTTTGATATTATGTTTTAAGTCTGTGTACGGAATAATGATTGTTTTCTGGGTTCAGGTTTAAAGCTGATGTAGTTGCTAGTCTGCTCTTTTGTTACCTTTTATTCCAAAGTGACTCTGAATACAGCACATAAACACTTCATTATGATTATTTCTTGAGTCTAATCTATTGATTGATTTGATGACTAAAGGATTTTTAAGTTTCACAATTGTTCAGGGAAGATAGTATAGAGTATGAGTCAGAAAAAAATATTTTTTATGTTTTTTGATTAGAATATTGAGTGCTAAATCAATGGCACAGAAGACCTCTATGGTGAAAATGGAGCTTTCAGATATTAGTCCTTTCTGGTGGGTTGTTCTATTTAGTATACCTGCACATGAAGTCCTATTGTGGTTCTTTGAGCCATCTGTGTAGATATGGAAATGATCAGGATGATTTAGCATTATGCCATGGAATTTTTCTTGATAGATACTCGGATGTGTTTCTGCTTTGGAGAGTAAATTCAGTTCAAGGATCTCTTTTGGGTGTTTATTTTTTTTGAGCATCCAAAATGGAATTCCAGATCGAATGTGTTCATGAATATTTTAGATTTGTATTTCTGATTCTTGTAGAATTCCCTTCATTCATAGGCTAAAAGGTTTTATAGCTTTTTCTTTTGCTTTAAATGGTCATTATCTCTTGGATAGAATATGATATCAATTGTTTGGTTTTTTAGACATGATTTTAACTTAGTGTAGTATTGGGTAGCTAATTTGTTGCTTCTTATGTTTGCTGGCTTCTCATTAGCTTCTGTGTGTAGACTTTCTACTGGGGATGACCTGAAGGCTCCAAGTGCTTGTCTCAGTCGCCCATGGTAGATTTGGTTTAGGGTCTTTAAGTAAGTCTTTCCAGATAGTTGATATATAAAACGTCCATAATGTACTTTTGATCTGATTAATGACTTAGTTCCAGGAGGGTTTTTTGGTCTGCACTCCATTCTGAGGCTGAGAAAATGGTCTAAATTATTTAGAAGATAGAAGTTTGTTAATAATAATAATAATCCATAGAGGTTGATAAGTCAAAAAAACAAAAAATTATGTTAATAATTCTTTGTCCTTTTTTTTTTTTTTTTTAAATTCAGGAAGATCAACTGAAGGTGGCTGTGCTCGATTATCTGAAACGTTTCCATGCCAACGACAGCAATAGTTATACAATGGCTGCTTTTAACTTTACAATGTTCCGAGAAATTGGTCAAATGCTTGAAGAATTGGCACAAAAGAATTTAGTGATTCTTAAAAGAAAACCTTTAGGTTTGTTTCTTTTTAGTTTTCTATTATTATTGTTGCAGTCGACATGGCTCAGTGGATAGGCAATCGGACTTCAGAACCATACTACGCGGGTTCAAATCCAAGTTGTTCCGTCTACGTTAACATGTCGACTAATACCATTGGGTAAGGTATGAAGCCCACTCTTCCCTCCAGCTATGGGTTAAATAGTGCAAGACCTCAATGACGGATGTGGCGGATGATGTCTACAATGACACAAAGGCACTGAAGGCAGATGAAGGCTGCAACAGGGAATAGCCTCCAGCCCTCGTGGTTATCCATACCATTGGAACAAGGCTCTCCTCTGTCAAAGGGCCGTGTGGTGACTGCAGGTGCATCAGTCTCCCCACTTTAAAAGATATCACGCACAGGCGTCCCCCCGAAAGGAGGACAGTCATACTTGATAACGAGTGACCGCCGATGTTTATTGTTGCATTAGTTTGAGTCTAAGGATTGCAGGGATTTACACGTCACATTATATTAATTGTGTTTTAGGGCATCGGCGGTGGAGCATTGGTAAAAGCTCGAGCTC
>JAUZSX010304458.1:0-12778 GCA_034780655.1 Idiosepius hallami | reverse complement strand
AAAAAAATGATTGAATGATTAATTTAATTTAACATGGAAAAGGATTTCACTAAAAAAACAGAATTCCGTTTCAAATTTCAAATTGACAATTCCGTGATTCCGTCCGCGATTCCGTGATCGCGGAAAATTGGGGTCCCTACCCTCACTGTTTGTGAACCCAAAAAGCTCGTCAAATTGAAATTTTACTTGCCAAGTCGTAACAAATAAAAAAAAAAAATCCTCAAAATAAAGACCATCAATGTTTAAGAACTTTTGTGACAATCTAATATTTATAATTGATTAAGGTTTTTCTTTCACAATAAAATATCTTTTCTCGTTGGAAATAATTGTTTTCCTTAACAATAAATATCTTAGAATTGTGTGGTATTAGTAGTATGATTATATTTCTCAGTGAAACAAACAAACAAACCAAGATAGGCAGTTTAAAATGCTCATCAACTCCTGGGCTTTTTGTAATCTGTGGATGTTGCTCTTAACCTAGAGGAGTTACTCTCACTCTCATTGAGTTATGGAGCTCAGCTACCCAGGTCTTTTGGAACTGTTATCCCTACACCTAAATGAGTTACTCTCTTGAGTTAACAAGCCTCGTCTGCCAGAGGCAGCTGAAAGTGAACATAATAGTTTTGACTTAGATTTGAACTATAATAATACCATTTCAGAGTCCAAGCTTCTAACATTGCTCCAAATTTGCAGCTTATTATTATGTAGTAGTTATAATAATAATCATAATAATAATAATAGGAAAAAACCAAGGAGGAGGGAGTTATTGACTGCAAGGTAACCAAATATGCTAGAGTGTTGGTGCCAAAAAAGACATTGTTCCATAGCTTTTTTCACATAAAACCAAAATTACAGTAAAAATTAAATTTTAATGATAAAACCATCATGAGTTTTTCTTCATAGATCAAAATACTATTGTAGCCCACCAATTTGTTATATTTTCTTGTGAAGCGCCAGAAATATTCGTTGGATCTCTGTTGAGAATCCCTGCTTTAAAAGATTGAAAAGCACATGAGTCAAAATGTTGCAAATGAAATGTTGTAAAGATAAGAATAGAAATCTAAATAATCTTAACCCTTTGAACCCTAACTTATCAAAATTATGGAGTTGTTACTAGGAGCTGTTATAGTAGAGCAACATGTTAGGCTCAAAATATTGGTGTGTTTTTTTTTTTTTTGCCTTACTTTCTCAGGGCTGATATATAGGCTGTTTAGATTTCAAAGGGTTAAATTAAGATAAATAAACTTAAGAAATTCATTTGAGTTAATCTTTATTCTAAAATCATGATTTTATTTCTTAAATGTCACTTAAGGAAACTTAAAATATTTTTTTTCTTTTTCTTTTAACAGATAAGAAAGCAACAATTTTTATTACCAAGCAGAGAAATAATTTATTTTTAAAAATATCCTGCTGAAGTTTTTAAAACTTCCTCTAAATGCTTTGGCTAGGTGAATAACACAAGTTCTGCAATGAACCAAACTTGGTTAAAAGAATTGTTAATTCTGATGGAAATTATTAGTGAATCCTGATCTGACGGCACGATGACTTGATTTGCTTATATCAATTGCCGTTGTTTTTTTTTTTTTTTTTTTTTTTTAAATCTTATTTTTCCACGATGATTCGTAAGAAAGAACTGTTGAAATGCAAGGGCAAAATCTGGTGACATTCTCTGCTGCAAAGCATCAGATGAAAGCTAGAAGCTGTGAGAAAGCTGTCGGATTAAAAAGCAAGGTGTTGAGTGAGATGGAAGTCGAGAAAAACGCAAGTGTTTTGTGTAAAGATGCTGCTATGATTCACAAGCAGGAGAAAAAATTAAAGAACCTGCAAGAATATAGAAAAATCTTTTGTGGGAAACCAGTGCATGAAAGGGTTATCTATCCAAACAGTCTGGACAGCAATGATAATGAAGCTGATGAAAGTTTGGGACATCGTAAAAAGTCGAGCAGGGAGGAAAGTGGCTTAAAAACAAGTGGCAGCGATGAACGATTGTCTCGAGTTGATCGCAGTGGCAAAAGAGCCAAACAAGCAGATCGAAGTATTACGAAAGAAGATAAAAGTAAAGGTAAAGGAGATGTAATGATTATAAAAAGGGAAACAGGCGAAGAAAGGTGTGAAAGAGATGTTCCCAAAGTAGAGCAAGGTGGGGAAAAGACGGACCGAAGTAAGGCACGAGTGAACCAAACGAAGGAAAAAAGAGGCAAAAGTCATAGAAAGGTTGATTGCGTTGATGAGAGAATGAACCAAACTCTGGAGAAAAGTTACAAGGGCAGTCCAAGAGTTGGAAAAGGCAGAGAGAGAGGTGTCACAAAAGAGGAGAGGGAGAGAGGTGTCACAAAAGAGGAGAGGGAGAGAGGTGTCACAAAAGAGGAGAGGGAGAGAGGTGTCACAAAAAGGAAGCGGGACCCTGTGAAATCGGACCGGGCTAAAGTTAGGGGGGACAATGGTGTTAAGAAAGGGGATGAGTTTGGTATCAAAGGGGAGCAAGGACGACAAGAAAAGATGGACATTAGTGAGGAGAAGACGGACAGAGTCGTAGGGAAGGAAGACAAAAGTGTCATCGGTAGGAAAGATAAAAAGGATAATGCTGGTGCAAAAATCACGCAGGAAGACAGCTTACCTGTCAAAGATGTACTTTGCAAGAAAGAGAAAATTTCCAGCCCAGAAGGAAATGATTCTGCAAATAATCAACCTCGAATAACGAAGGATGATGTGAGGCATGACAAAAAAATCGACAATCTGACAACTAAGGGCAGCGACTGTAAATTTCTCAAACTGAAAGGTAAGCTAAAATCCTCAGACTGCTCTGAATTAGAAAACAAACCCTCCGACCCAATAAAAAATATCACTGACTCCGAATCGCTGAAAGCAAAATCAAATCCGAATAAAGATCTCACTAATAAGCCTAAGCCAACGTTTCTTCCAAATGTAGAACAGGCCAAGTCTTCCGAGCTCGTCAAAAGTAATTACTCCTGTTCATTGACTGGAAGAAACATTGGTAGATCAGTGAAAAGAAAATTGAATCTTCCACAGACTCTTTCCACTTCTGCTCGGGTTACCAAACATCGAACAATGCCATCATTTAAAAAGCTTCATGGAGTGAAAGATTTTGCCTTGATATCTCTAGGTAAACATTCTGCCTGCTCTGATGTAAAACCTGTTCAGCTTATCAAGGCTGGTGGTGAGGACGCATTGCAGTCGCAACCAGATTTTCAATTTATCAGTGAAGAACTTAGTTTTCTCAACTCAGAAAGTGGGAAACTAGCCACTCAGATCCATAAATCTGACAAAGAGAAACGCCTTGACCGCAAACGTAAAGGCATGTTTATTCGAAATATGTTAAAAAAAAAAAAACTCTGGTAAGTTATTTTTTTTTATTAATTGTTTTCTCTGTTTTTTGTATTTTTATTTAAAATTAGTGATTCTCCTTAAAGGTATAAAGTAAACACCTGTACGACTGATCCTGTTGCGTTGTGGCTGGTCTTTACACGTGTTGACGGACAATCGATTGCCGAGAGGCTCAAGCTGGAATCTATTATCCTTGTCTTTATTATTGCTTTCTTTAAATTGTAAAGGAAAGCAGAGCAGTACGTTTGGCACCAGGTTGGCTGCAGGAGCTACCGGAACGAACTGTGTACCGTTTCGGACCGCCTTAGGGACTCCAACTCTGGATTTTCTTTCAGGGTTTACTCCCATGGCTACTTACATTTTTGGTGTTGTTCGTTCCTCTGGGCCCTTCCAAGATTCCAGGAGAGAAGGCGTCTCTCATCCACTGGTCTGCTAAAATGTGTTAATGGAACAAGACAAAGACCAGCGGTAGTTTTGACTGTTTATTCAGCCCTGGCTTTCTTAACTCTCGGTCAGCCCCACTCTCTGACGTAATCTTACTGCCTCGAGCCTTATATATGTGCAGCTAGCTCGGCACTTCCAAAATCTAATGATAAGACTCAAAGATAATCGGGTGGCCCTAACCCATAACAATATTACATAACTATTAAAGGCAGGGGGCAACTATGGATGATCAAGGGCATCAATAGTTACCCTACACTATGATGTGGGTATCCATCATATGAATGATGTACACAAATTTTTAAAGTCACACTCAAAGGTCTTCAAGATTATACTCTTCTACAGCCTGAACCATTAGACCAATCAAGACCTAAATGGACCTGATGATGGTATGCAACTTAGGGATGATACACATTAATCGTCAAGATTAAAAATCATGCTCCTCTACTGCCTAAACCACTTGACGGATCATTTACTTAGTGTTCATTTCTTATTTATGTCCAGAAATGAGACCAAAACCCTTACCTGTTATTAGGTTAAATTTCTTCTGGTGTAACAAACCCATTAATGTAATAAAATATTTTTAAATTTTAAAAAGCATTGAATTTGCTTACGTAACAGTTGCTCTTAGAACATCCACTTATTGTAAGGGTGCCTGCAAAGTAGGTACCCAAGCGTTTAGCAAAGTCCTGCGCTTTTGCAAGTATCTTTGCTGGTATATATACCAATATATAGTTAGAATTACCATGCTGTACAGAAAAAGTGAATATGCCAAGTCTGTGAAAAGACTTATTTATTTCAAAATTTTATATAAAGAAAGTGCAGACAGTAGCAAATTGACAGAATAATACTTCTGATATTATTAAAATGATGGGTCTTTTGTTCAATTTCATAAGACATATAATACCATGGATAAACCTGTATACATAATTCCCTGGACAAGATATTCCTGAGATATTTTTCAGCTAGATTTCTAACACTAAAAAAACCTTAATTTTTACACTTTGATATTTAGCCCAAATTTTGACTCCTTTTCATCTCAACCAACTTTTTTAATCGATTTCTATTCATGTCTATGGCTATAGGTTCAATTCCAGCCTTATTCTAAATAATCAAAGAACCATGATGTTACACATGAACAAGATATTCCTTAACTATTTTTCTAAAATATATAATATTTAACATGAATTATTTTGAGAAATGCCAAAGAATTTAATGAAAACAAATCCCTTACCTGTGAAGCCTCTTCATAACTGATCAGCAAGCAGTTTGGATTATCTTTAATAACTGGCCACCATTTATTGATGTAGTCAAAATAACATCCAAATGTGACTAAAAATAATTGGTTTAAAGAATAAAATAGTTTTGATCATTTGTTAAAACAACATCAATAACAACAACAATAATAATAACACAGACTAAAATAAAAGAGCCTGTTAGCAAGGAATACCTAAAAAGATCAAGGAAATTATTGGAAACTAAACTGAATGCAAGAAACCTCATCAATGGAATAAACATCTGGGCAGTGCCTTTGATAAGATATTCAGGGAGAACCTGACCTTTTTAATTTAACACTGTGTGACAAAAGTATCAAGATAACTAAAGCTATATAGCCAAGAAAATCTAGAAAGAATCATCATAGCAGCAAGGAAAATCAAACAAACAAAAAAACAAAAAGAAAGCTGAAACCAGCAGAAACTATAAAACTAAAATGGAAACCAAAACCACTTCATTGTGGAACACGAAGAGCAGACCTGGTAATCATCACTATAAATGGTAAGAAATGCATAGTAGTAGACTTTGTTGTATCAGCAGATCACAGGATAGAAATTAAAGAAACAAAAAAAATTAATTAATACCAGAAATTGACTAAGAAACTTTAATACTGATCATTATTGGAACATTAGGAACAGTCCCAAAAGACCTGATTTTTATGCTACATGACAATGGGATCAGATAAATATCTTCGAGACAATTGTACTTATAAGGACAGTGGAAATGATAAGAAAAATACTAAATCCTGGAACCAAAACCAGAAAAGAAAAAAGATGTTTTAAAAAAAAAATTATCAAACGTTAAGAAATAATCTAAAGATTTATAAGATGCTCATAAGAATATTATGGCCCCTCCAAACTTACAGTGTGCCTATCACAACCGTGGAGACATGGGAGAGAAAAACCAGCGGGCTCTTCCGGAGATGGCTAGGTTTACCCGGAGTCTGAGCAGCGCAGCCCTATAAGGTATATCCTGGGCTATCCAACTACCAGTCTACTGTTAGTAGAGTGCAGGAGTAAGAGATAGAGAACTAAATGCTTTCCAGTTGAAATTGGATGTAGAGGGTTCGCAGGCCAGTCAATGATAAGAGATTTGGCTAAACTTGGAATAACTGGTCAAAAATGAAGACGGGCAATACAAATGATCCTGGATTCAGTAGAGAAAGCAACCATGTGGTTATGGATAAATCGGGCAAATGAGTGGACGAAGTTAACCAAAAGATGAGCTTTAGCATACAAACCTCCGAATAATAACCATAAGATCAACTTTGGCATAACAGACCCCTCCAACAAAAAAAAAAAATGTGCCACACATGTAGATATATATATATCTGTACGAAATCATAAACAGATTTTATTTTCGCTTTTACATTTTAATTTACATTGTACATACACATTTTATTAACGAAAACAAAAACATTGTTCATTTGTTGTTTTTTTTCATTGCTTTTAGATTTTAATTTACACTTGTATTTACACATCTCTTCATTAGCCTATTGGACTCAAGAGGGCTGGCGACTTGGGGCGAGAGAAGACACACACACACTACGATGTTTCGACCTACACCTTGGGATCCTGACTTAGTAATATTACCAAGTCCTTGCTTGGAGCTGTTCTGTTGGAGAAACTGTTTTGGAGTCGAAATGTTAGGGTTTTTTTTTTTGCCTCTGGTTGCTGGGGCTGACATATCGGCCCATTGGGGTTAAAAACATAATTTTTTAGTTCTTAAATTTCACTGTAAAAATGCCTTTTTTCTTTTTAATTGCATTATCGTTTTTATTGTGATTGTAATATTTTAACGTTTTTACGGGATATTTCGTAATTAATTAATTTATTGTAATCTTTTGAAATTTAAGCTAGTTCCTAATTTTCTTTTAATCGTGATAAGTTAGACACAATCTACACATGTACATAAGCTACACAAATTCAGTTATATTTCAACTAACCAAAACTTACTGATAGAAAGCAAATATTGTTTTTTGTTACCTGTACATTTGGCATCCAACGGTTATTGTATCTAATGTTTTTTTTCTTAACCTTTAATTTTTTTTTATTTTTGATAAATTACACAATTTACACATGTATATAATCCAGTAATTTTTAATCAAAAAACTTAGTGATAGAAAGCAATTTTTTTTTACCTGTATATTAGATATCCGTGATTATTGTATCCAAAGTTTTTTGCTTGCATTTCGCGCCAAAACGATTAACAGTTTCTTTCTCTCTTTTCTTTCCATACCTAGCGTGAATGGGATTATCCCATTGTCTCTTCACCCCCGACTAAGAAACATTGAATGGTCCTGAACCACGTTTCTCTATAAAAGTAGTAATAGCACTTGGCAGTTTTTTCTCACTCCAGGCAGGGGCTGTATTTTGAAAAGGATACGGTGGGGCCACCCACTGAAGTGGTGTGTTGAATTTGAGGCTTGAAACTCTTTGTGATGTTGGCTTTCAACACTGATGACATTCCTGGGGGTTTTTTGGCACCATGATGTGTATAGCAAATTGAAAACTTCAACATTGTATAAGAAATAAACTTATTTATTTAAAATGTAAAAAAAATATCTCAAGTTGTCTGATGTCAAAAGATTTATTTAATTCTCTCTCACTTTGCAATGGCAAAATATTTCTAACAAGTTTTATATCTAATTAAGCCCGCACAGATTTTTTTTTTGTAATTTGAACCATCAATGATCGTTGATTAGTTTTATCACATTCAAAATATTAATGGGTAAAAATAAAACTATAAAGCTATTCTCACTTCTTGCAAAGAGTTCAGTAATATTTATTTATATTTAATTCATGTATTTTTTTGCTATCACAATCTCTTCTAATCATCCTGATAGTGTTTTATGTTCTATCTCTCTTTGGCAACAATTCATAATGAAAATTTTAAGCGAGAATTTCAATTCGTTATGAATTTAATTACATTATTTTGGCTAAATAAAGAATTGAGATTTTGTTAAGAATTACATTCAAATAAAAAGTTAAATTGAAAATTAGTTTTATAGAAATAGAAAAAAAGAATTATTTCCCTTCTAGTGGCCGTATAAAAATATTGAAAAGGAATAGAAAGAAAATACTCACGCTTTTTTTCCATAAACCATTCAAAGAACCTGGCAAATGTTCCATGATATTCAGATAATTGCATTCCAAATTTATGTTTGTAATAAGAAACACACGTATCTTTGGGGTTACGTACCACAAACAGAATTTTATTTTGAGAGAGCACGTTCTGTGGAAGAAAGTTTGGTTGGACGTGTGTATTAAAGAGACGAGGGGATGCTTTATCTTCAAATTTTTCTGGTGGAGTAAATTCTAACATGTATTCTTCTTTGGTTCCTGGAATTCTTTCTGCTTTATTGTTCAAAATCATGCTGGTCACTTCCCACATCCAATGTGTACCTAACAATAACAATAGCAAATACTATCTATTTATAATTTGCATACTGAATGCAATTATTATTTTTAATTTATCAAATTACCAAGATGAGGACAGAAGTCCGAATAATAAAGTTAATTCCTAAATTGAATGCAAAATTTCATTATTAGTTTTAAAATGTTATCTTCTTTCTCTCTATATCTCCCTGAAAAAATGTACCTCATTACTACACTACATTTTACTCCTATTTCTAGATTTTTCCTGGAATGTGAAGATTACAAGTTTAAACCTTTTAATTTCCAAGGGAACATAGGGCTACAACGGTGTTCCTCATAACTAAAAAAAAAAATACTTACGTAAGAGGCTGACATGATGATATGTTTTATGATAGGTTTTAAAAGAATCCTCTTATTTGATATATAAAACAGTTCTACATATTTTTCATAAACAAATCAAGATTTGATTTGGTTTGAAAAAGTTGGCCAGCGTTTCTCGCCTGTGTGACATTTAGAGAAATGGTTACTTGATTTTTATGTAAAATTATTTTCAAAAGTTTTAGTATACTTCAATAACTTTTAATAAATTTTGATATTATACAAAGGTTTATTTACAAAGGGTACAGGTGAGCGTGAGAGTTTGTCTCTCTGGCTGACTAGGAATTTTCTGATCATGGAGGAACATTTCAACGTTGTCTGTATGTTATTGTATGGAGTGGTGCTAGGTCTTTCCATTATAAAACCTTACTCCATGCTGAATTCTTCCATCAAATTTGGCTATACCATTCAGTTTTTTTTTGTTTAGCTTGAACCAAAGCTTATGGTCCTTTTCTTTTTCCTTACAATTAGCATTGGTGTATTTTTCAATTTTCAAAAGTGACTAGTTTTCAAAATTATTGATACTTCCATTGGTATTTCCTTGTTATTTGGAAAGTGTTTATTTATTTATATTATCTTTGATAATTTTTTTCTCTTGGAATTAATCAGTCAAATGCAGAATGTACTTTTCTGGCAGACATTATTTTGGCTGGTGATAAATGTGGATTAGTATTCTGGTCTGACATCATCTTAGAAATTGTTATGAATTTTTGAATACTTTTTTCTTTTTGAAAGCTCTTTTAAAGATATCAACAACAAACCTTTCTGCTTGCCTGTAAGACTACGGGTCCAGTGACTCATAGATGTTCTTAAATAATTGGCACCCTAAACATTTTAAAACCTTTGGCTGGCACACAGTTAGCAAAAAATTGCGCCAGCATTTA
The DNA here is from genome assembly GCA_034780655.1 of Idiosepius hallami. Taxonomy (NCBI): domain Eukaryota; kingdom Metazoa; phylum Mollusca; class Cephalopoda; family Idiosepiidae; genus Idiosepius; species Idiosepius hallami. The sequence goes on along the minus strand of JAUZSX010304458.1, from coordinate 3,078 downwards.
GCATCAATAGGAAAGAATAAGAAGTTCAAGGGAAATAACGCATATGTCTTTAAAATTTCAAAGAAAGTTTGGGTTGTTGAAAATCAGCTCACAAACTCTAATTTTGAAATATCTTGCTTGATTGTGATTATCAAATACTTTATATATATATATATATATATATATATATATATATATTGTTTAGGTCAGTAGACTATTATATAACAGTAGCATGTTTTATTAAAGAATTTTTTGTAAGGCTCTAAGATATGTTAGTAGTACTAGTCATTAATTTTACTGACTACTACCACCTTATAAAACCTTATAACTTTCTATAAATAATCTTATGATGCTTCAGAAGAACTACAATTTAATATTAATTTCATTTAGCTTTTGAAAGATGAAGCTTCACCACAATTTTTTTTCTTTCTCTTTATTAGTAAAAAAGATAGATATATAAATTTTTTCAATATTAATCTAAAACAATTACAATAATTAAAAATTGAATTCCTTTTAAACTTCTCAAAACTTAAAACAAATTCAAATTACATTTTTTGTTTCTCTAAAAAAAACTGCACAAAAAGATTATTTGTTTTATTGTCTTCATTGTCTTCCTTTTCAAAAACAAATCATATTTGTCAGTTGAATAAAACCAGCTTTATAAATACAGTGAACTCCGAAATTATCAGCACCCTTTTCAATTTTTGTGTTTTTTGGAGAAAAAAATATTTTTTCACTAATTATTTTTATTAAAGTGTTGATGAACATTTATATCGATCGTCTCCAGAAAGCACAAAAAATTGAAAAGGGTGCCGATAATTTCAGAGTTAATTGTAGATAGATAGATAGATAGATAGATAGATAGATAGATAGATAGATAGAAAGAAAGAAAGAAAGAAAGAAGGAAGGAAGGAAGGAAGGAAGGAAGGAAAGAAAGAAAGAAGGAAGGAAGGAAGGAAGGAAAGAAAGAAAGAAGGAAAGAAAGAAGGAAGGAAAGAAAGAAGGAAGGAAAGAAAGAAAGAAAGAAAGAAGGAAAGAAAGAAAGAAAGAAGCAAAGAAAGAAAGAAGCAAAGAAAGAAAGAAGGAAGGAAAGAAAGAAAGAAAGAAAGAAAGAAAGAAGGAAAGAAAGAAAGAAGGAAAGAAAGAAGGAAAGAAAGAAGGAAAGAAAGAAAGAAAGAAGGAAAGAAAGAAGGAAGGAAGGAAAGAAAGAAAGAAGAAAAGAAAGAAAGAAGGAAGGAAAGAAGGAAGGAAAGAAGGAAAGAAGAAAAGAAGGAAAGAAGGAAAGAAGGAAAGAAAGAAAGAAAGAAAGAAAGAAAGGGTGATTCCGTTTTGAACAAGTAAATAAGCAAGTAAATCAATAAATCAGTTATTGTAAAGAAGAAATTATTCTTTTCTCAAAAAATTCTTTCTGGCTAAATCAACGCTCGATTCTCTTTTATTGAAACGAGCCCTTCCTAATAAGGAAGTATTCAGTCCTATCTGTGAGTTTCTTATTAAAATTTACTGATTCTTTGTAGTACTTTCATCATTAATATCTATTGACACCAGGCCTTTGTCCAATTCAAGATGAAACTGTTTGATCCAATGCGAAACGAATTTCGCGCCTCTCGTACAGAGAGGAAGATCAACTCTCTTCTTTGTTTGAACGGAAAAATAGAAATAAAATGAAATTGTGTATCATATTAGACTTGGTAGGCAGCGACGGAGCATTGGTAACATCTCGGGCTCTGAGATCCAAAGGCAGACATAATTACACTAGGGCAGCGACGGTGAAGCATTGGTAACATCTCGGGCTTTGAGTTTGGCACAAGGCCATTTTTACGTGATCTATATACCTGGGCTTTTTTTAATTCAGTGTTGTCCTTCACCTAGATGAGTTCCTCACGCCGGAGACTTGCCAATATATTTTTTTGAAAACGCTTCCTGTCTGAAAATGAATTAGGTGGGTTAGGTGAATGGCAACACCGAAAATAAAAAGCCCGGGTAAGAGCACGTTAAAATGGCCTTGTCCCAAACTTGGGTTGGTGCTCACCAAGTAAATCTAATATTATAAATATATCAATACTTACCAACAATATTTTCAGTTCTAAATCTTAGCGTGAAGTCGTCGAATTATAAGCAACAAAATTCTTTTATTTTTATTTTTATTTTAAAAAAATATCCATTTTTTTTTTCTCAAACACATGTTATGAAATCTTTTGTTTTTCGTGGGCGTCAGTAAAACTGAAAAAAAAAACAACAGGAATTGAATTCTAGTTTATTTTCAATTCATTTGCGAATACCGAAGAGTTACCTGTTATAAAAAATGTTTGGTTCCCTCTTTTAACTCTAAAGAACTGATATATCGGCCCTGACGACTTAAGGCAAAAGAAGACACACACACACACAACGATATTTCAACCTGCACATTTGGACCCTGACTTAGTAATGTTACCAAGTAGAGACGTTCTATTAAAGAAACATATTAGTGTCGAAATGTCAGTGTGCCTTTTTTTTTGCCTGTAGTAACTTACCTAGATATAGGCTCCTTAGGGTCGAAAGAGTTAAAAATTTACTTATTTATTATTTTTAAAATTTATTTGATTATTATTTTAACCGTTTGAACCCTAATAAACCTATATATCGGCCCTGGCGACTTAAGGCAAAAGAAGACACACACACAACAATATTTCAGCCTCTACCTTTGGACCCTGACTTAGTAATATTACCAAGTAGTCACTCAGAACCGTTCAATTTAAAAAACATATTATGGTCAAAATCTGTGTCTCTTTTTGTATTTGGTTACTTAGGCTGATATATCGGCCCCAAGGGTCGAAAGGGTTAAAGAAAGAAAATATGCCTTTCTATGTTAACTGGATTTTATGGATGTTCCCAAAAAATCTTGTGAAAATTAAACCTACTATATTATTTAAAAAATTAACAATAGCTATGAAAGCAACTGTCAAAATCAATAAATTGCACAGGCGTGTAATTGACAGTCACCAGCGGCCACCGATACCCCGTTTGGATTTTTTTTTTACTATTTCCTCTCACTCTCTCTTTCTCTCTATATATCTCTTTCTCTCTCTCTCTCTCTCTCTCTCTCTCTCTATATATATA
>JAUZSX010304437.1:0-12783 GCA_034780655.1 Idiosepius hallami | reverse complement strand
AGTTTTCCCATTTGGTTCGAGTAAAAGGAGAGTAGAGTGAAAGCAAGATTTATAATTGTTCATTTATTCACAAAAAGAAGGCAATATTTTTTTTATAAGGCCTTTATATAGAAGTTCTAAATTTCATTTCCTAAATTAAGATCATACCATTACAGAATGTACTTATTGGTCTATTTCAAGGGACAAAAAATAAGTTTTAAAATTTTAAGCTAGAAAAAGCAAAAAAAAAATTTTAATTTTGAAACAACAATCTTTTCATATAGTATAGTGTGTGAAGATGAGAAGGAAATTTGTTTATAGATTGGTTGAATCAATTATATATTTATGTAAACTGATTTATCAATAAAGTGGTAGCTTCTGATTGCTACATTTTATAATACATATGTATGCGTGTGTGTGTAGAAGTGGTATGGCCTTTTAAGAGAAATACTGATTAATATACATATATATATATATATATATATAATCAAAGTGTATAGAATATAAAGATATCCTATATATCAGTAATCTTTTTAAAAAAAAAACTATGTTTAAAATCATTTTTTTAATTGATGAAATATACTATTATATTTGCAAGATGTATTTCATTTTTAATTAAAAAAAGTTTTAAATGAAATAAAATGGTTGTTGTAAATACAGCATGAACTGACTTACAATAAGAGAGAAGGAGTGAGAATGCTGGGGTAGATAGATGATATACATTGGTCGAGCACAATACCTAGTTAGACACAGAGTCAGTTTAATGTGCTCATGTGGCAGATTGCTCCACCATAGGCCTAAAAAATAACCAGTCCCTCTTGCTTCAGCATCTTCCTTTCAGGACACTGCAGGTATCCAACAGGAAACCCAGCCATGCCCTTTTAAATTGAAGGAACAGGTGTTGCCTGGAGGAACAGTCTTCTGGGAGAGAGATACAGAGAGAGAGAGAGAGAGAGAGAGAGAGAAAGCAAGAGAGTGAGAGAATCAATGGACTATCATTATTAAGGCCAACTCAATACCCCGAGAAAGCATTAGACCAGGTAGATAGAGGGAAAAAAAAATTTACAATTTGATAACCAGAAAACCGAAGACTAACAAAACATAACCAATAGAGGGAACACTAAAGATTTTTTTTAATAGTAAAGTCATGGAAACAATAATAATAATAATAATAATAATAATGATAATAATATTAATGTAGAGAGTCCAAAGATTTTGAAAAAAAAATTGCATTTATTCAGACTCTAGTAGAAACTACCACAAACATTTTTCTAAAAAAAAAAAGAATTAAATACTGATTTATTTAAAAAAAAAAAAATTATTATCTTATTCATATAATATCTTATGTGGATATTAGTATAACATTTCAAGTGATATGGTCTTCTGGTTTCTTCAGGTAAACAAAATTCAATGCCTAATCATGGCTATTCATTTATGGATGATGATTATGATGATTGTGATTATGGTGATGATCCACTGTATTCTGCAGTTATAATAGTGGGACATTTTACTACTGCATTCAGTTTTGCTTCAATTGTAATAATTTTCTCTTTCCATGCAATGAAATTTTTATAAGAGTATGACATTACTTGGAAATAAGTAGTAGGCATTGCAAAGAGTAAACAGCCAATGTTTTAGAATAGTCAACTATCCACAATGCTTGCCAACATTTTAGTTTTACAACATTATTTCCTTTGTTGTTTATTATTCAGAAGGCCTGGTGAAAGGCAATCATGTTGCATGATTAAATCTAACTCCAGCTAGATAAACCACCACCTGAAGAATGCCAGAAGACATGGTCTTAAAACATTGCATTAGTATCAAATATAATTGAGTAGTCCAAGTAGAAGAAATAAAAGAAATAATGCTAATTACTTATCTCATAATTTTTATCAAATATAGAAGAGTCAACATATAAAAAAATTATACAAAACAAAACTATTGTTTTCTTTAAAAAAATTTTAAAAATAGAAAAAAATAGTCACACAAAGAAAAAAACAAATTTCAAAAAATATCTTGTGTTTATCAACAGATAAAATATATTACTTTATTTGTTGATCAAACAAAGAGTAAATAAGTCAAATTTTTAAAAAATTGATTTGTAATTAAGCTTGTTAAGGCAATTTTTAATCAGTACTCTTTATATAACCTTTTAGGAAGAAAAATGAGAGTTTAAAATATCACATCTAAGCCACACACAAAAACCTCAAAATATAAATTATATATCACAATAATAAAAAAAAAAAACAAATTTAGAAAAAGAAAATACTAAAAAAATATTTTTTTTAAATAGCTAAGTAATAAGTGATAATTCAAATAAGGCCTAGTTTAAAATAAATAAAGTAATAGTTAAATAGGTATGTTCTAGCTATATCCACATCACCCACCCACCCTCTAAACTCTATTCTAATAAAAAATACATTATCTTATATTGAAAGACCTGATGCCCTCAAATTACCCAGATAGCAGATTTATTAGTTAAACTACACTAGAATAGGGCATATGAAAAAAACTTTGAAAATTAGTTGCTCAGCATTAGAAAAAGAATTCTTACAACAAATGATATAAGAAATATATTCTTTTCAAAATTTAATTTAGAATTTTCTCAAATATATAAGAAATTTTTGTTGTTGTTTTTTTTAAGAAACTAGATGCCAATACATATTTTGGCCATCAAAAAATTCTTTTTTTAAACAAACAAAAAAAAAGACCCAATGAATTGTAGATTAAAAGATTTTTAAAAAATAATTATTTCACTTTATTTTTTTTAACAGAGATGAAAGTTTAAAAATGGCTGGATGATTTAATAATGAAATCAATCAAAAGTTGAATATTTTTGATTTACCAAAATAAGTTTTATTAAGAAGAAAATTTACCTGCACATGCATGATCAAATACCATCATCTAAAAATGAATTTTTATTTTTTTGAGAATTATTTATTTATTTATTTTTTTTGTATTTTTCAAGTTATATCAAAAAGCTAGTAAAAGTTTAAAATAACCGATTGGTTCAAAATTCTATTTCTCCTAAGATTTCATTGTATGATATTGGATTTTAAAATCAGATGAAAACCATCTTCAATGAGTATTTATCATATCAACAAAAAATATTTTAAATTATATTCAAAACTATTTAAACCAAAATCAGATCTTTTATTTTGTTTTTCTTCATTTTGTTAAAAAATAAATAAGTATAATAAATTTATATGACTAAAACTAGTGATATTTATATCAGGTTTGTATTCATCCATTTTTATAGGGACTGGGATGGTATAAAGAGGAAGGAGGATTATTCATTTCAGAATGATATATATTTATTTATTTAAAAAATGTTGGCTGTTTTTATTGGTTTGTTTGCTTTAAGGTGGGTTAAGTTGTCACTTTTAAAAAATAAGGATAAAAATAAACAAAAAAAAGATCCTTCCTCTATCCATCACTCAACCACTAATTTGAGAACCAAACTTGATTGAGAAAAAAATGTTTTTTTTCTTTCAAAATGTAGAGTAAATGAAATGAATGAATGCTAAACTGTTGTATGTTTTTTAAATTCCAACGATGCTGAGTTGACACAATAGCGCAGGCCTTTCCGTTTCTTGGATATGGGTCCATCATCAAATACGTGGCCCAGATGAGAACCACAGTCTGAACACATAACCTCCAGACGCTGCATTCCTAAAAAATAAAAAAATTAATAATATGGATAAAAAAAATCAACGACATAAAAGAATATGCTGACTCTAAAACGTTTTTATCAAGTGTTACTTCAAGAGACAATGGAAATGAAATGTTAATTTGTAATTAAATTGAATAACTCAGCCAGTATAAAGGCCTAATCAAATCTCTTAAACATTTATAAGAATTTTAGTTGTATTTTTTTTTCTACATGATTTACTTTTCTTATTATTCTTGACCATTTTTTTTAGTGCAAATAAATGGTTTCCCTTCCTGCTTTTTGATTTTATTATGGATTAATATTTAATTTTCATTGATTGTTCTCTGAAGTGTGATAGATAAAATAGGTCTTAGAGCCAACATATTCAGTCCCATATATTCAAATTCATATATAAATTGTTTGTTTGTGTTTAGCAGCATATCAACTTTTTTAGGTCATGTAGTGTAGATAATCATTTTGATTATACACACATAGTTTTTTTGTATAACACAATGTTTGTGCTATTTGACCCATAGCTAGAGGTAATATGAGGATTCCTATATTTCCCAAGGGTATTAGTCCAATTATAAAAGCAAAAGGAATGACTGGGATTCTAACTCGCATACTAAAATTCCAAAGACTAACTGCCTACCCACAAGGCCAATGGACATACCCTCATATATAAATGTTTTATCCTTAAACATATGCATGCACACAGCCAACCCCACAAAATCTATTTTAAGTGAATTTTAAATGGTAAACTTAATATATTTTACCTTTTAAGTAACCATAGTATAAAGAAAATTATCTTTTAAATGATTTTCTACCCTCTATAATCATGAAGGGTGAGAAAACAAATTAGTTTTAAACATTTTCCTAGTAGTTCCTCATAGTTCAGACCAAATAAGTCATTTTCCTGGCACCTGGTTTGCAATTACCTGTATAAAAAGCAACACCACACCACCATATTAGGATTTCATTTTATTTCGTTTTATACCCACCACATATCCATCCCCAATAGTCTCCTCTGGATGCTGCCTTTTTTCAATGTTTGCATAAGAATCAGAAAAGAAAAGAAAAAGATACTTCCAAAAAAAAAGTCAGCAGCAGAAAAAAACAAAAAGAAAATCTAATTGAAGTAGTACCACAGTAAGAATAACAAATACAAATATCAACTCTCAAACTTTTATTATTACTATTATTATTATTACTATTACTATTATTACTGTTATTATTATTGTTATTGTTATTATTGTTATTACTGTTATTATTATTGTTATTACTATTATTATTGTTGTTATTACTATTACTATTATTGTTATTACTATTATTATTGTTGTTATTAATATTACTATTATTGTTATTACTATTACTATTATTGTTATTACTGTTATTATTATTGTTATTACTATTACTATTATTGTTATTACTATTATTATTGTTATTACTGTTATTATTGTTGTTATCACTGTTATCATTGTTATTATTATTACTATTATTGTTATTACTATTATTATTGTTATTACTGTTATTACTATTATTATTGTTATTACTGTTATTATTATTATTATTATTACTATTATTATTGTTATTACTGTTATTACTATTATTATTGTTATTACTGTTATTATTATTATTATTGTTATTACTGTTATTATTATTATTATTATTATTATTATTACTATTATGCTCGTTCATTCTTCTCAAAAGCAGATAGAAACGCTTCAAATGAATCTTCTTCACATTACAAGATTTGACTATTTATGCTAAAAACAAAAAGAAAACAAAAATAAAATAAGCAAATTTAGGACAAGAAAATGATACAACCCTCATCTCCATCAAAGGCAGCAAAGAAAATAAAATTAAGAAAGCAAAAAGTAGAAAAAAAAAAGCAGAAGTTGTTGGCTGACATTTTCTCAGCTGCAAATTACTGTAAAGCTTCTATCTCACTCACTCTCATCCCACCTGTTGGACTTATGCCCATGGGTAAAGTAACAAATAAACAGGAGCACACACCACTATAGAAGTTGATGAGGATGATGATTGTATAGATAATGATGATGATGAGGTTCATGTTGATTTTTGTTATTCTGAAAAGTGTGGGAATTTCATTTTTCTTGGCAAGAAAAATTCTCACAAGAAGAACATTATCATTTTTCTTAAAGGAATTTAAGTTTCAACAAAGCACCATTATTTAATCCTTGATATTTAAAGGCTTTTTCTTAATGCTTTTGTTGATGATTACTTTCCTGAGAGTGTGGAAAATTAATCATCTTTTGGCAAAAACAAAAGGAAGAATTTCTCTGTCTCTATTTAGACAAAGATTTAAACTAGAAAAAGGAATTTCATCACGGAGAATTTACAGGATTTGCATAGGAGCAGGGCTGTGCTAAGGGCATTCGCAGACCCCGCAACTGCAGGGGGCCACAAACTTCCTAGGGGCCGCAGGCTCTTTGGCTTTATAGATCTTTTATAATACTAAAAAATTACCACAATAATTATTTATTAGGATTAAGTAGAAAATCATTATTACACTTATATGTTGAAATACAGAGATAGACTGAGTGAGAGATATATAGACAGAGAGAGATACAGAGATGCAGAAAGAGAAACTGATAGAGAGAGAGATAGAGACTCAGAGAGTGAAATACCGACGTACATAGGGAGAGAGAGATACAGAGGGAGGTAGAGGGATGCAGAGAGAGAGAGAGAGAGAAAGAGAGATGGGTTCTGCTAGTAAAGATTAATTTAGAAGCTTATAACTTTTACACCCTATATCTGGAACTCACAGTTGAATTATATTTGTAGAATAAATATATGTATGTGCTTCTGGACTTGTATCTATGCATATACTTATTGGAGTGTATATGTGCGCATGTATATATATATATATATATAGAGAGAGGCATATTAGCCTTAAATGAAAAATCTAATCAAAATAGAAACTGTAAACTGAATATGATACCATCCTTAGTAATTACTTCTCATCAGTACAGTCTATGCTAATAGACCTACCTAGTATCCAGAGGAATGATTATAACTTTAACTACAAGCATTACCTGACACTCTACACAACTCACTATTGTCCTGTTTGTCAAGAGTTTGGAGGTTTTATTCAGTTAAGAATAGGTCACTCAAGTGCAAGTGAGTTTGGACAGGAAATAATGCTTGTGAATTTCTTCATTATACATAATGTACACTTTGAGGAGGCTGTGAACATCTATTAAAATAGTGCCAAGCCATGCAGTAAAACCACTAGGAAAGTGATATCCAATAAGTGCAGTTACATAATTTCATAATGCGATAAAAATTGATATGAATCCTGCATTTTAGATCTTTATAAATATAAGAAATGAAAAATATATATATCAGAATATGCTAAAACTATAACGTAAGTAGATTTATTTTGTAGGAAAGCTGTTGCTAAAATACAGTAAAACTAAATTCATTAGTTATCATTGCTATGTATATACATATATATAACTGGAAATATCTATTCTTCCTTTATATATGTATATGGGAAGGATCTCTTCCGATTTCAAATAATAAAATCTTACAATTGTATTTATTTTGTGATAAACTTTCAGTACAATCATGTCTATTGGAAAGAAAAGAAAAATACCAAGTTTTAAAAATAGATGCGTAAGGTCTGCCACCCACACAAGAGGGCTAGGAAATTGTTTTGTTAAGAAACCTATAAATTGAAAAAAATGTTTCCAAATAAGTTTTAATAATAATTACAGTTGCCATGGCATTGGTGAATTCATTTTAAATAGAGCAAAACTAATTTGTCAAGAGGTTTCTTTATATTCAAGGCAACTTAAAAAAAATAAAGCAACCCTAAACCAGTTTCTTGAATTATAAAGGAAAACTGATAAATTGTTAGCTTGAAAGTGTAATAAAATAGATTTCTCTTCAAATCACAATAGGCAGTTTATTTATATTTCTGATTTGAAGCTTGGTGATTTACATTATTTACAGGTGTTGGACAGTTGTCCTCGTTTAATTATCTTCTTCCCAACATTTAAATAGTTCTATACTAACTTTTCTGTCAAATAGATCATATTATATAAATTTTGAATCAAAATAAAAGAGTTTTACCAGGAAGTCCTAGATTTAGTCTTAATAGTTCATCAAAAGAACAAACTGGTATAAAAAAAAACAGAGTCTCATGCATTTCCACTAAAACAAAGTTAGATTTTTCAATTGACTGATTACATAAGTGTAAAAAAAGAAAGTAATTATAAATATTATCTAAATTTATATTTTCAGTTTTCAATATTCTCTACGCATTTTTGGTTTAAATGTAAAAGTAATGCCATCTGGTAGTAAAAAAAAAGGAAAGAAAAAGAACCAAAATAATGGCATTGACTTTTAAGAATCAGATCAATAAGTGAATGGTTCAATTTCAAACTTCTTAATTAAATTTAGTAATTTCCATCGAACAAAAGACAGAATACTTAAAAAGAGAAATTAATCATAATAACAACAATAATGATATGCAATCAAAATATTGATTTTCTTTTTAGATTATAATAATCAGACTTCATGTTTAAAGCAAGAGTCATTAACACATTTAACAAAAAAAATCAAATCAAAACAATTGTATGTTTTTAACAACTAGTATACCTATAAGACTTTTTCTAAAAGAAAATATTAAGTGTCTAAGATTAATTTTAAGACATCATGATAACTAAATATGCAGAATAATTACACATTTCAGCCACTGATAGTTGTCTGTCTAAAAAGTTTATTAAATGAGGTAAAAAAACAATGAATATACATATTTTGTAATAGTTTTTACATTTTTGTTGGTTTTATAAAGTCATGAATATTGTAGTGTAAAGAGACTTAATATATACCAAAAAATGTTGTTTAATTATTTAACTCTAAGCTAAAGATTTAAAAAAAGGTTTTATGCCTTTCCTAAAGCTAAGAAGTAAAAGTGGACTAAACAAAGTTGGACTTGTTTAGTTTCAGTTGTTACTACTGAAATATACATAAGAAAAGATGATTACAAAAAAAGAAAAAGTCAAAAGTGATTTTCAATAGATTAACTAATAAAAAAAAGTTATTTTTAAACAAGTCATTGATTAGTAAAACATACTTATATAGAAAGCCCAGAGTTGAATGCAGAAGAGTTCTAGTTAGTTTATTTCTCTACCTGGTTACAAGTTAAAGTTACTTCATTCCTAGCATAATATGAATAAAATAAAAATCTGTTTGGGACAGCTTGAAATTTCAATTTGTAAGAAGATACTAAATTGAAAAAAAAACATAAAAGTTGTATCAAAAAGAGAAAACAAATTTCAAGATAATATTACCAATGATACTCAGCATAGTCAAAAGCAATAATTTAAGAAATGTTAAACTAGAGTTAATTTCTATCACATCTTTTTAACTTAACTAATTTTTTGTTTTTTTGTTTTGTTTAAAAAAAACATTAAGTTATTTTTTATAAAAATTTTAATTCATTTTTCTATTGAAAATAAACATGTTTAAAAATGTAAACTAGATTTCTCTAGTGTCTTAATGGTAGGAGAGGTTCTTGGCTTTTATTAATATTTTATTACCATTTAAGTTTGGTGTTCTTTGTTTTATGATATATCAATTTTTACAGACATTCAATGCATAAACTATTTTACCAAACAAATATTGTTTGTTTGCAAAGCAATTAAACAAAAAGAACAGTAGTAATAAATTTGAACTGCTAACTAAGAAAAGGGAAAAAAATCAGATTTATATTTTTCCTGAGGATCATCATTACTTAAACTATTTGGCTTTTTAATCATATCTTTATTGGTTCATTGGCCTTTTTAGATATTAATTTAAAAACCAAAAATCTTCCAGGCTAAATTTGGGAGCCTTATCAGAATTTCAAGTCAATCTAATTCATTCCACAGAGTTGGGCTATTCTCATCCTATAAGTGGCAATTTGGTCAATGTTAAATATTTCTAGCTATTTCCTTTGGCAGTTAGGGCAGAACTGGTATTCTCTGGATGAATGTCAGAGATTCTGTAAACCAATCCTTAGAACCACACAGTTATAGGATAGATAGAATAATTTGAATAATGATAAGCATTTCACTAACTTAAGCAATCAATATTCTGAGGGTGTTACTGCTAAATTAAATGTATAAAAATGGTATTTGAACTCTTGTACCATGATTGTAAAAGCTTTGGTATCATACACCAGGAACTTATTTCTTATATTAAGATATCTACACCATTGACTTTCCAAAGCAGAATTGGGTGTTCAATTTCTGATAGAAACCTTCCTTGTAGAACACTAGGTCTTTTTCTTTGTATTTTCCATAACATTATAAACATGTCAAAAAACTAGAAATCATGAAACTATAAAAGCATAACTCAAACAGTAAAAAAGTCAAAGGAAATGTTTTTTTGAAAGGAGGGAGGAGCAAAAACTTGAAGAGTCTTTTTAGATTAGGTCTTCTTTACCTTGTGATCTAGTGTTATACCTCTTAGATTAATACCTTTGTGAAAGTAAGAATTCACTTTTAATTAATCTTGTTTCATATATATATATATATCATATATTTACTTGTTCGAAAACCAAACCAAAGGCACAAAGCCATTTTTACGTGCTCTATATACCTGGGTTTTTTTAATTTAGAGTTACTCTTCACCTAGATGAGTTGCTCTTCTGAGTTAATAAGCCCCATCAGCCCAAATCAGCTAAAGTGAATGTAATGGTTTTGACTGGGATTCGAACTTGCGTAATTCAATTCCAGAGTCCAAGCTTTTATCAATGTTCCACTGTCGTTGCCATCTTGTGTTTGTGTAAAGAATAGTCTCTAATAATCTGCTTTGTCAAATTTTGGTCTAGAAACTTGAAATTTGATAAAGAGGATAATTGTCCCAGTAAAACAAACTTTATTTGTTTTTGAACTGTAAAAAAGCTTCTAAGGATAACTTAATAACTGCAGTGTTGTGAGCCCTTAGCATCTGCTGTGTGGTGATTACTTTGGGGTGTCTATATAATGTAGTTTACTGAAATAATATCTGGCATTAATAAGATTATGGCAGTTTTCTTAGGAAGAAAAAAATCTTGGATTTACAAAAAAACAGATAGAAATGAGCACAAAAAGAGAATCAAAGCAACCTCCGAGTAAGGTCAGGTAATAGTTCTAGTACAGGAATATTACTTCTAAAAATTCATCTAGAAAAAAGTTGTTTAATAAAAAAAAAAATGGTATAAGAATTAAATAACCATAATGCTTGGATTAGGTTTCTATGTTTTATGTCAAATCAACCTTTATCTTTACTTAATCCAGAAACTATTAGAACATATGATTCTTCTTAGGGCAACCTGAACTGTTCAAATAATTGCAGATCTATTCAACCCACAACCGAGAGGAAATGGGATAATCATACTGTTTCTAAGAAAATTATTCAGAAAGTCAATGTTAAAGAACTAACTAAGGGTAGTACTTTAGCATTTACAATTTCAAAGCTTTTCCAACTGTGCAATAGAAACTTCTTGAAATGATTGATATACAAATAAATAATCTACAATCATTAGACAAGGGTAGAGCTGATTTGATAACCTTTAATAAGTGTCTAAATACTAATCAAAAAAGATTTCTTCTTTAAGAGTAGAGAAAAAAGAAATTCAAAAAGGCTCCTTCCATCAGTGATCCATCATAAAAACAAATTAAGTAAAAATCAATAGACACTTGCATTCCCATTGCTATTCTCATTTTTCTTTTTTTTTTTTGTAGATAAACTATAAAGATAAAAACCAATCAGGGGGAAAAAAAACAAGAGAAAGAATCTAATGAATTAATGTCTATTTATTATCTTCTTGTTAAAAAGAGCTTCGCATATTTCAAGGATCAAAGTCGATGGAATTTTTTTTCTATCGAAAAGAGCTTCATAGCAATCTTTATGCATCAGAGAACAAATGTTTCTTTCCAGAAATTAATAGATGGCTTCAATAAATCAATAACAATGGAAAGAGAGAGAAAAAAAAAAAAAAAAAATATATATATATATATACATACATACATATACACATACACACATACTGTTTGTGTGTGTGTGTGTGTGTGTGTGTAAAAATTTGACAAAAAATATACACATTGTAGAGAAGAAATCCCGCAGGTTAAAATTATAAAAAGAAAAAAAAAAAAACTCACTTTTAAGAAAAAGAAAAAAAAAACTCACTTTTAAGAAAAAGAAAAAAAAACTCACTTTTAAGAAAAAGAAAAAAAACCCTCACTTTTAAGAAAAAGAAAAAGCCATTGTTTTTTTAAGCTAATTATTAAAATATGCATTTCAAATGATCTTTTGTTTTTTGTAAACCAGAAATTCTGTCTGGCATCAGTTTATAATATACAACGATGTTTTGTTCTATTTGTGAAAAGACGGTTGGTCTATGGTAGACTATAAGTTAATGAATGAAAATAGACTGTTTACAACAACAACAATTTGATTGTTTTATTATCAAATAATAATTATAATCTTCAAAAATATAATCTTCAAAACATAAATTTAAATATAGAAGTTTTTCTGGAAGTAGCCTTCATTTGTATGATGCATCTTTTTAAAATAGAAAGACAAATTCAAACATAGAGTGCTTGGTGACTGTCAGTTTTCTAACCATGTGGGCAAGAAATTGAGAGTTACTAAGGGCCTCTAACTTCATGTTTGAATTTATCTGCTATATATGTTGTACATATGTTTAAGATAGAATATAGAAAAACTAGTTGAATCTGCTAGTATACACTCACACACTCACATATATATATATATATATATATAAACAAAACAATAAACACACATACACACACATATATATTCGTTAAACTCAATAGACATGCTAGTCCTGAGTATCTTTTTTGGGGATTCCTTCTATTCATCTTATTTTGAGCCTGGTGCGATATGACAAGGTCTTCATCAGCCTCACATCGTCCCGTAGTGCCCAAGCGCCCTCAGACCCGATGGGGTCCATCTTCAGGGGTGAATATTAAAAGACATGAATACTTAAAATATGTTAAACAGCAAACACGTACAGTTTAAATATAGTGTGTGGGTTTATTTCGTTTTCTTTTTCATTTCTTTCTTTCTTTCTTTTGTAGAGTTCATTTTATTGCTATATTGTAGGGAGAGAAAGAATTGGATGAATATAT
>JAUZSX010304426.1:0-12784 GCA_034780655.1 Idiosepius hallami | reverse complement strand
CGGGAACACGCTGAAAAAAAAAAAAAAAAAAAAAAAGTTAAAGAAGAAATTTTTTTTTATCTTTAGAAAATCATCTGTGCTAAAGCACAAATCCAAAGTAAAATTTCATCATCACAGAAAGAAATATCAATTTATCCAAATAACTTACTAACATAAGAAAATGAATAGATTTGTTTCTACCTTCATTATTTCTAGAATACAGAGTGAATTTTAACTATAATGATTTTAAAATTTTATAAAAATATACCTGTATTTTAATGAAAATTCATAATTATCAAGCAAACTTACATCTTCAGAAATTTTATTTAAAAAAGAAAAAAATTATTATACACGTTTGGTTGATGATACTCAATTTAAAAAAATTATGTTTTATAAACATTTTAATATTTCCTAAATATAAAGCAAGAACTTTAAAAATTGGGTTGCAGTATGTTTAAGACATATTCTACAGAAGGTACTAAATGAAATAACAGAAGGAAAAGTAAATTCTGAATAAAAATCTTGTGCAATATTGATAAAATATTTAATGAAAATAAGACATGAAATGGATAATAAGCAAAGACACAAAAATATTCCTTCAATTTTTAGGGCAAATGGTTTAAACAGTGTTAAACAACAAATCTTAATCATTTTTGAAAAACAATCTAATTAAGACTTTCATATCAAAGTTTAAAATAAAATTTCTAAGTCGACTCACATGAAGCTAGGTAAGGTTTCCAATAAACAGATGGTACGTTTCCTAAGGGTGATCCATCAATTATTTGATTTGTAACATGACTTGATACTTGAACATACATTTGATCTTGGTGATGTCCTAAAAATGGAGATAAAAGTAAAATGAAATAATTAAAATGTAATGTTAAAGAGAAGATTTTTATGTTTCACTCAATAAAATGGCACAACAACTTTATATTTTGATTTTTTGGCAAGAAAAAATAATAGTCAATTATCTAATTCAAAACATTTTTCATGTTTACGTTTATTTTTATTTCACTACTGATTAATATGAAATCACCTATTTTTTCAATTACCAAGAAAAAAAAACACTGCAAAGTAATCA
Source organism: Idiosepius hallami (assembly GCA_034780655.1). Classification (NCBI taxonomy): domain Eukaryota; kingdom Metazoa; phylum Mollusca; class Cephalopoda; family Idiosepiidae; genus Idiosepius; species Idiosepius hallami. The sequence continues at coordinate 11,724 of JAUZSX010304426.1, read as the reverse complement.
TATTTTCTTTGGGTGAAATTTACAACTGAATACATGTTTAATAAACTTTATAGTCAGTTGCCAAAAAATCTATTAGTCTGAGCAGTAGTTTTAGCTACTTTGCCATAGAACAGAAGACCTTTACTATTTTTCTATGATCAGCTTTAATTAAACGATATAAGCTTCCTTTTTTTACTAACGATTATACTAGGCAACATTTTTTTTTTAATTGTAATTTTTTCTTAATTTGAAAATATTTTTAGAGTTCCTAACATTATCAAGATTTAATAAATACATAACAATATTTTATTAATATTCAAAATTCAAATACAAAGGAATTAAAAGAAAGATTTGTAATGAACATTTATCAAGTTATAACAAAATTTAGCACAACAAAAAAATGAACAAATTTTAAGAAACAGCAAAAATGGTTACATTATATTCCAACTTAATAATATTCAATCCAGAATATTCCAAAATTGTTATGTAGGGCAGGGATGTTTTTTTAACTGATGGACTAATGAGCTTGTACTTTATACAGCAGGAAAAAAATAATAAAAAAAATTCCAGATTTTGAGGGCACTTTAAATCAAAGTTTAACAAGAACTTAAAGCATTAAAATACATTTTAAAATAGGCAATAACATTAAATATTATTAAATGTTGAAATATTAGAATTATATATATATATATATAATATGGACTGATCATGACGAAATTTGGTATGATGATGGTCTAATGATGGTGCACACCATTTTCATGGTTATGGGGTCATCAAGTTCATGACCAATGAATGTATGATCAGTCTACAGTCCTACAGTCCATACCACTAGACCAATCATGAGAAAACTTGGTATGATGATGGTCTCAGAATGCCAGATGAAGCAGAGCAATTTTCAATATCAAAGTTAAAGGTCATATCTTATGATGGTCATAGCCCACATAGTTTATAAAGCCACATTTAAAAGAATTCCCAAATAGATATAAACAGGCATAGTGACAAAAATAACTTTAATTCACAGTCTAGTACACTTACCAATATACATAATAGGATTGATTCTTCCTGATAATGAAGGAATGTGTGCTCTATTGAATAAACTGATGGGTTTTAACCTATTATGGTGGAAGATCCAAGCACTTGCAATTGGAGAATTAAGCTGCAAATAGAAATGTATAAATTCATATATATGTATATTAATCTATACAGTAAGATTGATTATATTTATAGTTAGAGTGCTCAATATCTGTGATAGATCTGTATATTAGATAAGGGAAGACACGGAGTCAACAGCCTTTTGTGACTGTCAATTTCTCGCCTGCCCAGTCATCAGACCCAAAGCTTTTGGTCTGATGACTGTGCAGGCGAGAATCTGACAGTGACCAAAGGCCATTGACTCTGTGTCTTTGGTTAACTATATATATATATATATGAAACAAACATATTAATGACTATTTTTTAACATTAAGCTAGGGGCTTGAGGTGATGACTAAAGTTTGAAATGGCCATTGCATCTGCTAAAAGTTATTCTATTGGCAAAATAAACAAGGAAAATAGTCTAAACGAGAATGACACAATTACAGACATTTTAAAGATTTTTATCACTACAATTCATTAATTATTCATGGATATTGACAAATTGAAGGAAATGAAATTAAAATTTGATTAAAACTAAGAGAATTTTTAATGACAAAAGTAAATCTTTAAGAAACGTGTTTGAAAATAAACAAAGCTAATACTGAATCAATGTGTACTGATGATATTTTGATAATGTTTTAGTTTTCCCAGAAACCTTGGGAAAATTCATATTCATTAGGTTAATTAATTCTTACATGACTTTAAACACTTAATACTTAGACTCCATGGCTAAGATATCTAAGGTTAATGAGCTGAGTTGCACAGTAGCTATTGAATTAGATTATTTTGTTTGGTAGCATATCAACTCTTTATCATAAGCCAAATCAGTTTTTATCTTTTTTAAGTGTGGGTGTGTTTGTGTAGATTTGTTTACAACCCAAGCAGTTTCACAGCATTTTTTTAAAAATCTTTGTCTAAACTTATGTACGAATGGAACTTTATGTGTGTGTCTTTCTCTGTGTGATTTCGTTCCCTATGGACTCAAAAATGGCCGGGCCGATTTTTTAAAATGTTCACACAGTTGTACTTTATGCGTTTGGGTATGTTCTTAAATAGGTATTGTTTCGGAATACCCCTGATAATCATTAAAATCAATAATAAAAAAAGTTATTTATTATAAAGAACACTTAACTTTTTTAGTATATGTGTTTTTAGTATATATGTGTTTTTTTTTAGAAATACGTTAAATTAATTATATGAAATATTAAGTAACATTTTTAATTATTCAATTGATGTATTAAGGAATCCCTTTAATATTTAATTAATATAATAAAAACTATTTTAATTATTCAAGTAATATAACAAAAAACACCTAAATTATTTTATTTATATATTAACAATGGATACCTTTAAATATTCACTTAATATAACAAGGAACACATAATTATTCAATTAATGTAACAATAAATACCTTTAAATATCTAAGTCAAATAACTATTGTAATTATTCAATTACCAAAATAAGGACAATCTTTAATTATTCATTTAGCATAATTTAAATCTTTTGAATTATCAATATAAAGATTTGATTTGATTTGGGATTTAACAGCATATCAACCACTTTTGGGGTCATTATCAATATAAAGAAAACACCTTACTGAACTCACATTAAAAAAAAAAGTTTTTTTCAACCAAACAGAAGAAAAAGTTGGAAGTGTATATAATAAGAATCAATACTTACTTTCTGCTGCCAAAGTATGTGATTTGGATCATCTGGATTCACACAGAAGACCACACCTTCTGGTACCACAACTTTCAAAGAGGATTCTTTCATGTCCCCAACATCTACTAAAAAAAAAAAAGTCCTAACAGGTTTTGGAACAAAAAAATGCTTAAAAGTTTTCTTTTCTTTTCTTTTTTTTTTTTTTTTTAAACTTTCTCCAGTTTTAATTTATCAGAATCCCTGAGGTATGGCGGTATGGCTTGATATTTAGAATTATTCCAATTCTTAGAGTTTCATTTACTTGACATATAAATCATTTGATAGTTTTGTTTTACGGCATATTGAATTTTTTAGGACATTTAATGCCGAGTACAATCATCTTTTTAAAAGAATTTTTCGTTTACACATATCTTTTTGAATAAGACATGTACTATTTAAGCCATAGCTAGAAGGAATGTGGATATTCATTCCTTTCCCAAGGATATTAGTCCAATTGTGAACTGTTATGGTGTTAGTTAGAAATAAGAATGACATAGACACAAGAAATATGAAACAAATTGTATTGAATAAGAATACAGAAGAAAACGAGAGAGCAAGCCCTTTTCTCTACCCGGGCATTAACACACGACCTTCGGAGTCATGTGCCAATCTCTGACTGACTCACCAAATCAATGGAAGTGACGTCATGGAGTTGTCCACTAATTCCATATGTCCAACATAAACATAAACAGAATGACAGGGATTTGAAACTGTGTATTATGATTCTAAAGTCTGACTGCCTATCCACTGTCCCAAGTGGACTTCCCCATAACCCATTTATAATAATTACTGGTTTGTAAAGGTTCTTAGTGCCAAGTCTCTGGTGATTGGAGGTTCAACTCTGAATGCAATCAAAAGTAATTAAGAAATCCTAAGGACCAATAAACCAATCGTAGCTTACAAAATAAAAACAGTCGACTCTCATTGATAAAAGAAAGCACTGAAAAATTTGACAGAAAAGTTCCTGACATTAACAACTGACATGAGAAGTAGGCCAGAGAACACATGCGTAAACATTATGTACATAACAATGATGATGAGAATAAACATCTGAATAATTTAAATAATTACCCACCCTACCTTAGAAATTCGTACAATAAAGAATTGTGTAAACAATAATAAACGTAAGAATGAAAGTTCAAATAATATGAATACTAATAATTATCAACTCTTTTCTAAGATATTGAAAACAAATCAAGAAATGTAGTGTAATATGACAATAAAGATGAGAAAAACATTTCAAATAATCTAAATATTACTAATTATCAAACCTTATTTCCAAATTCTGATTTATAAAGAAATGAGGTGTTTATAACATTTATAATGAAAATAAATCAATCTCATAATAAAAAGAATGTTCAATAGTTTTGTTCAATTCATTTTGAAAAATCTCAAAGACATTTTTTCTCTAAAATCAGCTTCTACTAGAAATTCTTTCCATATTCTAAGTTTAAATGTGTGGGTAGGCCATCATATTTCGGAATCGTAGTACACAAGTTCAAATCCAAATCATTCCATTTGCATTCATATTTGGACTAATATCCTTTGGAAAGGTATGAATCCCCACATTCCCTCCAGCTATAAATAAATATAAATTCGGTAAATAGCGAACATTATGTTTAAAAAAAAAAACTATGTGTGTATATAATGATTGTTCTTGGCATTAAATGACTTTAAAAGGTTGATATGATGTAAAATACAAACTAACAAAGTTTAAATGTAAAACTAATATAAAAAAATACTGTCTTATATTTTTATTTACCTGGACAAGAATGATAAGGATCTTCATCAATCTCAGATTCTGCAGTTCCTTCTTCTTCCTCTGAAGGCTCCATCATTTTGTTTAGCATTCCTCCAACATAGTTAACTTCATGATTGCCAACACTGAAGTTCCATCTATTGAAAGCAAAAGAGATATCTCAGTAAATAAAACAAATCTGGTGAGTCTAAAAACAACAGTTCATTCATTATTACTATTTAATGAACCAAAGGAAAATGAAAAACAAAAAATAAGGGAAGTTTCAAAAGTACAAATTCTATTTTATTTATGCAAAGGTATAGGGCGACGAGGTGGAGCATTGGTAAAAGCTTGGACTATGGAATCGTATCATGCACGTTCAAATCCCAGTCAAAACCATTGCCTTGGGCGAATGGGGCTCGTTAACTCAAAAGAGTATCTCATCTAGGTAAAGGGCAAAACTGATTTCAAAAGCCTAAAAAAGGTCCTCCAGTTTGGGGGTTGAGCATAGGGCTAGACACTTTTTCTGGTAAAAAAAATTATGCTACGAAAACAGCAAATACAAATTTGCTGCCTAATGCACCACTGGATGCAAAGGTTGATGATGATGATGATGATGATGAAAGGTATAAGGTTTTGAAGGCGGTATGATGCATTGTTTATAATGTTTAGTAATATTTCTGAATCAAAATTCCATTTTCAAACCGGGGGTGGCTCTCTCCGTGCCTGACTGTAGTAGTTCTTGGATTCTTATGCTGTCTAATGTCAGATTGAATTTCTGGTAAACTCTGGGTCAAAGTAACTTATAGATATAGATACCACCTTCAAAACATTAGACCTTTACATTAATAACTTTATGATGTTTCAGAAGAACTATGTTCTATTTTATTTATTTTTATTCTGCCCGAACGGATCACACGAGATTGCTAATTGCATTGTTATGAGGAGTTAACTTATGCATTCACGACCTGAAAATTTTATCTTTTTCTTATAGATATTGACGGTGTGAGACTCTAAGAAAGTAACCCAACATGGACGTGCGTCAGAAGCAGAGCTGCATCATGGAATTCCTTCATACAGAAAAATTTGAACTGATCAACATTTACCAGCACCTGCTGAATGTTTACAATGCTGATGCAGTTAATGTCAGCACAGTTAGAAGATGGGTTTTCAATTTCAGAGTGCCAACAGAGGTGTACAAGACAAAGCATGCTCCAGACACAAAAATGGACCACCTATTTTATCATTGGTAAAAGTGCATTGAGAATAGTGGTGACTGTGTAGAAAAATAAATTCTGTAGCACAAAAGATCACTTTTCTCATCTTCTTGGGTCTTGAACTTTTCGAGTTAAAAGTTAGAAAATAGCAGGCATTACTTTTGGAAAAACCTTTGTGTCCTTTTTCTTGGTGTTTAGAGAGAGAAGACAATAAATGATGAAATTATTGATTTATTTTTATCACTAAATTGTTCAAATTGAATAGCTAATGCTAGATTGTTAGGTTCAAAGCCATTTTTGTTCAGTGATAAAATAACTCAAATTCTAAAATTGATTCAATAGAAGAAAAAAATATCTTATCTGACACAATTGGTCAAAATTATAAATTTTAGTTACTTTAAATAGGTAAAATTATTGGTTCCAACTTGTAAGTAAAGAATATCATAATTATATGACCAATTTTTTTTTTTTTTTTTTTAGTTATGTGGCCTACTCTGACCCCCAACAAAAAAAGCCTGTAAACCATGTTATACACACATATTATTCTAAATGAAGACAGAGCAAAAGAGTCAATCAAACAAGATGATAGCCTTACTTTTCTAACCCATTTCTGGAGTCCACCGCTCTGACTGTTTGTGTGTTCCTTGTTATAACAATCAACTCTTCCTCTTCTGTCATAGTATCAGTATGACCAAACCGCTGACATCCACTCATTGAGCAAGCGTAGCGCAGCTAAGGAAAATAAAACAAAATAAATAGATGAAAAATACCAAACCAATATGTTCAATTTTCTTTTTTTAGATAAAGTTTGGTCATTTCTAGCATTCAAATTATTTAAATGACTGTCCTGATATATACTGTATATACACAATTCAAACTCCAGTTATCTTCAAGTGTCTATTGTCAAATTCAGGAAACTTGGAAAGAAATTTTGGTTTATTAATTCCAAAAATTTACTATAAATAAAGGGTCAAATTATTGGAGAATTTTTTTTTTTTCGTTTGTATAGTGACAAAATATCCAGAAATTACAGATATAAAAATATAACCTAAGCTATTTATCATAGGCTAATCAAGGTCAATGGAATGAGATTACTGTCTATAAGAGAAGACTGAAAAAGACTGGAGATTCAAACATTGTGTATATAATTTAAAATGTGGGCAATAAATAAATAAATATTATCTGAAAAAAGAAACAAGAAAAATATAAAGGCAGTAAAACCTTGATATAGAATAAACTATAGCAATTAATTAAACAAGCACCTCTTTACCCAGCGAACGAAAATGCCAGCCCCCAACCTCTTCCAACAAACGCCATAACGACGGTACATGTAGGAGAATATACGTTGTAACTATTCAGGTGTGTATGTTTATTTGCTGCCACTGCGGAACGCTTAATTAAATCTTCCTGTTTTTTCAGCATTTCTATCAACACCAATATCACATTTTACTGTAATTGCTCTAACCCCCCCTTCACAATTCTAACCCACCTTGTAATATTCATCCGACTACTTACTCGCTAACGCCCCCTTAACATTCATATTACCCACTTTGAGAACCACTAGTTTAAACCATTTTCCCCCCGAAGAATACAGTCTTTCTATTTGTTTGAGCTTAATGTATTTGGAGCTGACCATGTTTAAATGTATCAGATTGTTTGAGGCTAAGTTTTACTAGTTACAATGTTGTAATTTAAACAGCTATACTATTTCCCACTGAGTTACAAAAAATATATCCCGGTTTAAAAAGCAAGGGAAAAATCATCTAAAAAACACTATTTAACAATGATAGTAATATGTGAATGATGTCAAGAAGTATTATATGTTCAAATATCAGGAATTTGAATTATTTTACATTTTTTAGGTTTCAAATGTTTTGGTTTTCTTTACATAGTCAACAATAAATAAATATTTGAAACTTGTAAAAATATTTGTGAATTTTTTTATTCATACTGTTCAAAACAATAAAACAAATCAATTTTTACAAAAGAGAGGAAAGAGAGAAAATGATGAGTGAGTGATTTTCAAAATAGAAAAAAGAAGGAAGAGTAGAAAAAAAAGGAAAAATAAAGTAGAAAAAAATGGAGAAAAAACTAAAAGCATTAAAAGAAAGCAGAAAAAATGGAGGAAAAAGAAAAAAAAAGGAAAGAGAAAAAATAAAATAAAAAAATGGTAAAAGATAAAAAACATTAAAAAAACAGAGAGAGAAAGACAAGTGAAGCATTGCACAGTAAATGGAGCATAAAAAAGACATACATAATGATATTTTGGACAGAAACGTTCAATAGCCCCTAAAATGTATGTTTTTAGCCCAAAAAAAGTCCTAAGGGACATGAAGCAGAATTTTGTCACATTCACAAATACTGAATTTACATTTGGCACAATCCCCATCACATTTTGGCCAATTTTCAGAAAAATCTTATCGATTGATCAAAAGTGTCATTTTTTGGAGTTTTTAGCTACCAAAAAGCCCCGGGGAAAGCTAACCAGAATGTTGTCACGTTCATAAATACTGAATTTACATTTGGAACATTTCCTTCCACATTTTAGTAAAGTTTCAGAAAAATCTAATGAATGTATCAAAAGTTATGAGGCCAAAAGTGTCATTTTTTGCCATTTTGGGGTGCTTCTGACCCTTTTTAGTCTCCTGGGAACGCAACAAGAATTTTTGTTATAATTTTTTTTTTACTATGCACATCTAAAAATAAAAACACAACTTGCAGCAAAATTTCAGAAAAAGTAATGGACGGTTATCCGGCAATAGTCCTGATGCACTCATGCCACTGAAAACAATGGTCCCTCTCCAATAAATCCATGGACCCAAAAAATAGAAAGGAGGGAACAGATAAAAAGAAAATAAAGGAAGAAAACATAAAATTCTGAAATACCTGTCCAGATATCATATCAATGCCATAATTTCTGATAGCCTTTCCACCTATCATCATGGTATCATCATTAATACGGAATGTTGAACTCAGAAGAGTTTCAGAAGAGACAGGAAGGGCCTCCAAATTTTCTCCATCATATTGAAACAAGCTCCCATCCAAAGCAGGAATCAATCTCATATTCACACCATCTTTGGTTAGCTAGAATAAACACGAAATAAAATTATTAGTAGAGTTGTGACCAGAATATTCTTTTTATGTAAGCATATACTTTGCATACAGAATATTCATTTTTTCAAAAAAATATTCTTTTTATTCAAGCATATTCTTTGCATACAGAATATTCTATTAATTTTTTGTTGTTGTTTTTTTAAGTGGTTTTAGGTTCATCAATGCCAAGACCATTTTTAGTAAAAGTTTTTTTTTGTCCGGACACAATATGTACAATTAAATTCATAGCCGGAGGGAATGTATGGAATCTGACCTTTCCCAAGGGTATTATGTATCAGAATACTGACCTCTGCAGGTTTAGCTCAACCACAACCACTGAACACACACAATTCAGTGTTTAGTCTCATGGGAATATGAACTTCACACTGGTCGGAGGGACTCACATCACTGAAAACAATGGTCCCTCTCCAATAAATCAGGGGACCAAAAAAGGTCTTCTAGTTATGGGGTTGAGCATAGGGCTAGCAACTCTTTCTCGTAAAACAAGTATGCTATGGAAACAGCAAATAATAAATTTGCTGCCCAATGCACAAATTATTCCTCAGAGTGAATTTTTCCATATAATTTGATCTTTAATGAAACTCATAATAACAAGTAATAAGAATAAATTCCAAACTTTTATTAAATCTATTCATATTTAAATTCAAGTGCAAAGTCTCTTCAAAATCAGATTAAGTACATTGTGTGTGTGTGTGTGTGTGTGTGTGTGTGTGTGTGTGTGTGTGTGTGTGTGTAAGTGAAGGTGCAAAGATAGAATTTTTAAATTGAAAACATAATGAAAAAAAAAAAAAGTATCACACAGCCAGCTAAACATTTTCCCCATCCCATCCACCCACTGGCTAATGGTGTTGCACTAAACATTGTTATAAATTTGATGGCCTGGTTCTATCACCCCTCAGCCCAGACCAATCTGATCAAGTTTATTTTTAGACAAACACTCAGATTAAGTTATCAACTTTATAAGCCACAAGCAATATTGCTCAGCCTTGCTTGGGAGTTGCTTTATCGCTCGTTTTGTGCTGATTTCATTTTTTTAATTTTTGTAATTCTAAGATTGTATTTCTCTATAAGAAAACTGCTGTCATTTTTTGGAAGTTTAATTTTTTTTAGCAAACTGCGGTTAAAACATATATCATTGTACTAAATTAGAATATGAACCAACCAAATACACTCATCCAATCTAATAATAAAATGTATCATTCAACCACGGTAGTGGTTGAATATATTCTTATGCCCAAAATTTCATGAATCGAGACACATTCAAACCCCGACCACTAATTCCCTTCGCAACTAAATTCCAAACAAATAAAATAATTGGATAGAACACCTCATTTGCTATATTTTGAAAAAAAAATTTCGAAAATTGGTTCAGTAGAAAAAAAGTTACAACCTAATATGTGAGGTTAAAAATAGGAGAGTAAGGACATAACTACATACATACATACATACATACATACATACATACATACATACATACATACATACATAAGTGACTAACGCGAATTTTTGGCATAACTTTTTTCTACTTAATATTTTTGAATGCGGTTTTCGAAGTTTAATTGTAAATGTGACATCTTAGCGTAACGGATAGAGTGCCGGGGAGTGGTGAAAAGATTTTAGGTTCAATCCCGGGTAATGGATTTTTTTTTCTAATTAATAAACCGAACTTTTTTTTTAATAACTATTTTTTTTATAATTAAAAACAAAAGAACTCTATTTATATCGAAAAATATGGAACAAATTTCACCTGTTTTCTTTTTTTTTTAGGATTTTAAAAGGTGCAGCACGTTAACTTGGTAGAGTAACTCATCTAGGTGAAGGGTAACACTGAATTTTAATAAAGCCCAGGTATATAGAGCGCGTAAAAATGGCCTTCTGCCAAACTTGGTTTGGTGCTCTACCAAGTAAATATAATATGTATATATATACATATAAAGATGGCAAAATGATATAAGACAGAAAGAAAGAAAGAAAGAATATAAAAAAGAAAGAAAGAAAGAATATAAGACAGAAAGAAAGATAGAAAGAAAGAATATAAAAAAGAAAGAAAAAAGAATATAAGACAGAAAGAAAGAAAGAAAAAATATAAAAAAGAAAGAAAGAAAGAAATAAAGAAAGATAAAAATAATATAAGAAAGAAAGAAAGAAAGAATATAAAAAAGAAAGAAAGAAAGAATATAAGAAAGAAAGAAAGAAAGAAAGAAAGAAAAAAATAATATACGAAAGAAAGATAGAAAGAAAGAATATAAAAAAGAAAGGAAGAAAGAATGAACGAAAAAAGAAAGAAAGAAAGAAAGAAAAAAATAATATACGAAAGAAAGATAGAAAGAAAGAATATAAAAAAGAAAGAAAGAAAGAAAAAAATAATATACGAAAGAAAGATAGAAAGAAAGAATATAAAAAAGAAAGAATGAACGAAAAAAGAAAGAAAGAAAGAAAGAAAGAAAAAAGGAAGGAATTAACGACTGTTCATGGTGCAGATAACAGAGCACGAAGAGAGAGATACAGAGACAGAAATAGACCAAGAAAGAAGGAGATACATACAGATAGAAGAAAGATAGGAAGTAGTTTAGATGATAAGAATGTTTAGGACAATGGCGGAGAGTAAATTTTGTGTGCTGCGAGCCAAACACCACTGAACACCTGCCTGAATTATTTTCGCTTCACTGTAAAAGAATTAAGAAAAGGCTAGAATAAAACCGAGGATATTGACCCATACACGCTTTCTCCTGTCTATTTCTCTTTCTGTCTCTCTCTCGATCAATTGATCTATCTATCTATCTATCTATCTATCTATCTATCTATCTATCTATCTATCTATCTATCTATCTATCTATCTAT
>JAUZSX010304415.1:0-12784 GCA_034780655.1 Idiosepius hallami | reverse complement strand
CATTACAGACAGAACCATCTATTAAAATAATTGAAAATATTTTCATTAACAAAAATTCTATGTAATATATTTATCACGATTAATCTGTTCAACTTTACAACATTCCATCAAGTGACTCTTCATTACAGACAGAACCATCTATTAAAATAATTGAAAATATTTTCATTAACAAAAATTCTATGTAATATATTTATCACGATTAATCTGTTCAACTTTACAACATTCCATCAAGTGACTCTTCATTACAGACAGAACCATCTATTAAAATAATTGAAAATATTTTCATTAACAAAAATTCTATGTAATATATTTATCACAATTAACCTGTTCAACCTTGGTACATTCCATCGAGTGACTCTTCATTACAGACAGAACCATCTATTAAAATAATTGAAAATACTATCATTAACAAAATTTTATGTAATTTTTTTTTATTTGAAGTATATATCATCAAGATGCAGCTGAGACACATCTTCATAGATGTTACCCTGGATCATCGACTGTTTCGGCCTTTTTTAACATGTCTCACCAGGTTGTGTCCCAGCCTTTGTCTGTTACGTTGTAATCGCTAGACTCGCATTTCGGTTGCAAAGAAATAAAATAAAGAAGTGCAAAATCTAAAATATGTCACTTAAAACAATCAAGGAAAAACAAAGGGGTTATATATCCTGATTAATTTGTTCGAAGTACTTTATAGTGTATAAAGTATATATGCTAGTTTTTAGAATTAGAGTGCTTGATATTAGTAATAGAGCGTGTGTAGCAGATAAATTCAGACATGGCATCGGTGGCCCTTGGTGACTGTCAGTTTCTGGTTTGCATAATCATCAGATGCATATATATGCAGCATTTTTTTTTTTAATTCACACAAGATTGATTAAAAAGAAAAGATATTTGTCTGTTTATCTTTTTATTTAGATTATCCAATTTCCTAATAAGGAAATTTTAAAAAAAAATTGGATTGACATAAGCTGTCTCTTCTTTTCAATCTAACCTGTGTAAATAAATTTATGATGGACTCTCCCGTCGATTTCGACGTATGAGGGTCATCAAACCACGTAGGGTCGTCAGACTACCACACAGGGATTTGTTTAGAGTGGTGAAGGCTTGTGTAGCACCATCCGCACTTCTTAGAACTGCTAACACAGTCTGTGATGCCAAAAGGGAGCTTGTACCCCACTCCGCAATTGTGGGGTCCTTAAGCACAGCCCTTGCCCCCTTTTGGGGAGAACGGATTCCTGCAGCCAGGAGGAATCTGGAATGGTGTTTTACAGCATATTAATATTTTTAGGTAATTCGACAATTGTTTCTGATAATTCGGACTTCCTAATCGTAATACACGAGTTCGAATCCTAGCCGTTCCATTTGCCTTCATAATTCGATCAATACCCCTGGGAAAGGTAAAAATCCCAAATTTACTCCAGCTACGGGTTAAATAGGGCGCATTGTGCTATTAAAAAAACTAAGTCTGAGAGTAAGATTCGAACTCCCGTATTATTTCGATTCCGAAGTCCGACTGCCTATCCACTGCTCAAAATGGACCTCTTCCCAAGCTTTTGCAATCCAGCAAAGGTAACAATAAATGTTTCGTAAATTTAATTCAAAATCTCAACTACCAATCCACTGCCCCAAGTGGACCACCCAACAATAATCTATATAATACAAAAGCTAACAGTTTAAATCATTTGTATTAATCTGAATAAGAATCTCCGCTCTTTGAAGAGGCCACCTGGACATTTCCCTGCAAATGTCTATTATTTAGTCTCAATATCTAACAATAACGTCTTTTAAGACCACAGAACAAGTGAATAGGTACTTATTGTAGAGATTCTTTATCTTATTGAAGCAGATTTCGTTGTCTGTTGTTACTTTTATATATTTACTTTTCTTTTTTTTTTCTTCTTTTTTTCTTTTCGCGTTAATTAAACTCCTCTTATCAATTTATATATTCAATTGTTAAAACTTCTCATTGTTAACTCGTATAATTTATGAGCCATACTAGCAAAAAAGTGATGCACGTAAAGTTATCTCATACGACTACTTTAGAATTTTTTGTTTTTCTGGTGAAGATAAAGCAATAAAAATATATAGAAATTTTCGGTTTTTTAATGAAAAAAAAATAACAAAAAATATGTAGAAATTTTCGGTGTTTTTAATGAAGAAACAGCAATAAAAATAGGAAGATATTTTCGATTTTCTTATTGAACAAAAAAAATAATAAAAAACACGTAGAACTTTTTTTATTAAGAGAAAAATAATAAAAAAAATGTAGAAATTTTTGTTTCTTTTAATGAAGAAAAAATAATCTAAAATATGTAAGAATTTTCCCTTTTTTTTAATGAAGAAAAAGCAATAAAAAATATGTAGAAATTTTCGGTTTTTTAATGATAAATATTTTTAAAAATTAGCCGAAATTTCCTTTTTTTTTAATACATTAATAATTTAAAAATTTTAGTTTTTTTAATGAACAAACAGCAATGAAAAAATATTAAGATATTTTTGTTTTTTTAATGACGAAAAAAAAAACAATAAAAATATGTAGAAAATTGTTTTTTTAATGAAGAAAAAAATAAATTTAAAAAAAAAATGTAGAAATTTTCGGTTTTTTGATGAAGAAAAAAAATATGTAGAAATTTTTATGATTTTTGAATGAAGAAAAAAAAAAAACAATGAAAGAAATATGAGGAAGTTTTCTAATCCTTGGATGAAGGAAACCAGAATCTCATCATTAGAAGCGATCCATTAAAAAAAAAAGGAATAATGCCTGTTTGTCAAAAGCTATAGTTTCATGGTCGAAATGATGAAGCAACGTAGCATTGAAGACATAAATCTGGCCTAAGGTAAAAGCACTTTTCTGTGCCCAATGAGGGAAATAATTACCACAATTGATATTGTCCTGTTCTAGACAGAAACTGTGTGGGGTCCTCCTTCCTGGTTTTAGAGGTAAAATGTTGGTACACATAAACACAGAGATTGGCACGCATATTTACTCATATATCCATTAATATGCACCCACAAATATATTCACATATACATAAATACGCAGCCACACACACACACATACATATATATTTATATATATGTGTGCATACACACATGTAAATCCTCATGCATACAAACACACATATATATATAGCAATAAAAATGAGAATAGTAGTTCAAACAATCTAAATAACATCAATTATCAATCCTAATCTAAAAAATTTAGAAACTTATTTACAAAATTGAAATTAGAATCAAGATGAGAATATTAGTTCAAATAATCTAATAATATCTTTATCAATCCTTATCTAAAAAATATAAAAAACTAATTACAAAGTGAATATAACTAGGTGAGAATCATAGTTTAAACAATCGAAATTATATAGTTTGTTTGTTTGTTTTGTGTTTAACGGCATATCAACATTTTTAGGCCATTTTAATGCCAAGAACAATTACCTTTTGATTTGATTTGATTTGATAAACATTATTTTATACACACATTTTTTTAATAACACGTGTTGCACTATTTGATCCATAGCTGGAGATGGTGGGGCTTCATACCTTTCCCAAGGGTATAAAGTCGATATGTTGAGAATAGTACTTTGTATATCTAGATAATATTAGTCATCAATTCATATCTAACAAATTCTGAATTTTAATAGCAAAGTGTGTATAACAATTAAGATGAGAATAATAGTCTATATAATCTAAATAATGAATCAATATCTCACTAATTCAGAAAATTATTTTTTGTCTTTCTCTCTTTCTTGAAATGGTACACATATAGGGTGTTTCAAAATAAATTAAACCGATAAAATTGATAATAAATATGTTGATTTTAACCCTGTATATTTATATTTTTCAGATTTGCTAGCAGTTATAAATAACAATTATTATTTGAAAACCCAATGGCTTGGAAATCAGAAGAAAAAGTGTTTTGCATCACGACTTAGAGACTATATCTTATAAGACTGTTTAACCATGTTTCCGCATTATTTATGATACTTGGAGTATGTTATATTCCCAAAATACTTAGAAAATAAGACAAGTAAGTTACACCGAGTGGAAGTGTAAAAAAGGGGTTTATTTATAATACAGAAACATAAGGCTGCTCGCCAAGGTAAGTATAAGGTTCATAGTAATAAGTATGGGGAAGAAAGTCTGAGGAGGAGGTAAGACCATCCGTCTTACTGCTACTGTGGGTCTGGACCGACCTCGTACTGAGCGGTGTCGTCCGGTGTCGTCTTCCGGTGTCGTCTGTCCGCTGTTAAACAGTCCCCTATATATACACAGTTTGTAACCGGTGTATATCCATTTATAGTTCCTTCACAACAGAGTATAAAAAAATTATTTCTAAAGAAATACATTTTAAAATTTAGCTAAAAGCACCTAAATTTCAGGAGTTAATTGTTATTTTGTCAGCTCAGAGAAAATGTTAGCATTTTTAGCATATTTTGTTTTAATAATAAATGATAATCAAATTAATGGGTTTCATTCATTTTGGGACACCGTGTAGTTGATTTTTGGAATCACCATAATCTGTTTTGATCTGAATTTATGAGAGCTACCAGTCTCATGTTTTCAGTCGCATGATTAAAATCAGTCTAATCTAGGGATAGTAGGAATAATGCTTGAACTAATTGATGAAGCAAACAACCAAACATTTTCAATGTTGATATCTTAATGGTCAGTTGAAAATAAATCTTCTTAAGATTGTGATGTGGATTTTGCTATAAACATAAGATTTTCTTGCAACTTAAAACTGGCATAACAAAAACGACAGAAATAGATGATTCCAGTTTTAGTAAACAAAACGAAATTAAATTGATCCAAAGATGAAACTAGAATTAACAGAAAAGTGTGTTATTTTTCTATAATGGGAATATCTACATCTAATGAGCTTTTTTTTAAAATAATAGTTTTTCTAAATAATTAGGGGCGGTCGACGTGGCCCAGTGGATAGGCAATCAGACTTTGGAACCGTAGCACGCAGGTTTGTATCCACAGTGTTCCGTCTACGTTGACATGTTGTCAAGCACCCTTGGGAAAAGTTTTTTTTTGTCGTTCTCTCTTTCTTAAAATAGTACACATACAGGGTGTCTCAAAATAAATAAGACCCATAAAATTGCTGACAAATATGTTGATTTTGATCCTATATTACGGTACAAATCTCTATCTTCCCTCTAGCTATGGATTAAATAGTGTAACTTGTGTTATTAAAAAAAAAACTATGTGTGTATAAAAATAACATTTATCATAAGTAATTGTTCTCAGCATTAAAATGACCTAAAAATGTTGATATGCCGTTAAACACAATAAAACGATGCGGCCCAGTGGATAGGCAATCAGACTTTGGAACCGTAGCACGCAGTGTTCCATCTACGTTGACATGTTGACTAACACTCTTGGGAAAGGTATGAATCCCCATTTTCTCCCCAGCTATGAATTAAAGTGTAACTTGTATTATTAAAAAAAAATATGTGTGTATAAAAATAATGTTTATCATAAATAATTGTTCTCGACATTAAAATGACCTTAAGAGGTTGATATGCCATTAAACACAAAACAAACAAATCTTAATGATTATCTTTTTTTATTTGTGAGAAAAAAGAAAAAAAGAAACCTAAAAACCTTGGCAATTAATCATGTTTTTTTGTTTGTTTGTTTGTTTTTAGGCTTAAAAAAATTTGTTGATTTAAAAAAAAAATTTTGTCATTTTTGGGAATTTTTTTCTTTTTCTATGGAGCGGAGGCACGTTATTTATTTATTTCAGCATATCAACCTATACAAAGGGGACAATAAGTATACAAGACATGGTGAATGTTTATATATTTTGTGATTTCATGCACTTGCAAAGGGATATTCCAAACAAAATTATACCAATATAAAGCTTTTATGGTGACTATAATGTTGTCCAAAAAGTCAACTATTTCCACTAGTAGCTGATTTTTTTTATTATCAAATTTTAGGTAGTTACCAAGAATATTTTCAAACAACACCTATCTAATAACACTCTCAGACACATAAAGTACAGCTATGCAATTTTTCTTGAAAATTTTCCCAGCCATTTCAAAGTCTATAATAAATGAACCTACACACACACATAAGCATACAATGTTTCATTTATATATAAGTTTAGTTATATAATATTTTATCATTATTTAAACAATCAACTTTATGTGATTTTAGTGTTTTTATTTGATTAACCTTAAATCTCACTAACCACAAGTAAATTACATTGTTTTATTATTTCATTGTTGCTGCATTATTTTTTAATGTGTAATGTCTATGCATAATTGTCTTTATTATGGATATCCTATACAACAATGGTAATGAGCAATTAGCCAATCATATTCCAGAATTGACATTTTCTTAAACAGAAAAACTTTTTCGTTTTCTTTTGGGATATTTTTTTCTCTCGCCTGAAAGAAATAAGTCATTAAAACTCTATTCATGGAATTACGATTTTGAACTTTAAACCTTTTTCTAGATATAATACCAATATTGAATTACTCTCTGACTAGACAATTTTACCTTTTACCTTGGATAATTACACACTGTAAACTGATATTCACAATTAAGACTTATTCTCTTAATTTTAGTTTTTTTTTCTTTTATTTCAAATCAATTTAAGATTTTTAGTCACCTACAAAAATGGTTTTAAATGCAACAATTATCTAAAAGTGATATCAGTGATAGAGCGTGTGTATTAGTTAAGTATAGACACGGAGTCAACAGCCTTCAGCAACTGTCAGTTTCTTGCCCGCGTGGTCTATATATATATATATATATATATATATTCCTCTTTATGAGTAAAGAGTTCTGAAAGAGATTCATTAATTCGTCCATCGATTTGATGGTCCTCCAGTAGTATCAATTTTTATTGATAATGTCTTGTGATTCTTTCTTAATTCTCTAATGATGATTGGATGATTATTATTATTATCATCATTATTATCATTATTATTATTATTATTATCATTATTATTATTATCATTATTATTATTGTTATAAAATGAAACAGAAAACACAGAAACAATAAAAAAAAAAAAACTTGCAAAGATCGACCAAAATCAATGCAAATAATAATGATCTTATTTCTGACACCTTATTCGATAGGTACTACAATATAACTTTTGGGCAGTGAAGCAACACCAGATATTATATTTACTTGGTGAGCACCAACCCAAGTTTGGCAAAAGGCCATTTTTACGTGCTCTGACCCGGACGTTTTACATTCGGTGTTACCCTTCCCCTAGATAAGCTGCTCTCCCGAGTTAAGGAGCCCCATCTGCCCAAAACTGCTAAAGTGAAAGCAACACCAGATATTCTAAAATTACTTTAGACAAATAGGCAATTTAAACCTCTAAGGAGGTCAAGAGAGATAACAGTTATATTATAATATATTTACTTGGTGAGCACTAAACTAAGTTTGGCACAAGGCCATTTTACGTGCTCTTACCAAGGCTTTTTACATTCAGTGTTACCCTTCACTTAGATAAGCTGCCCTCCCGAGTTAACGAGCTCCATCTGCCCAAGGCAGCTAAAGGTGAAAGTAATGGTTTTGACTGGGATTTGAACTCGCAAAACACGATCTCAGAGCCCGAGCTTCTACCAATGCTCCACCGTCGCTGCCCAATAAGATAACAGTTATATGAACATTGTAAAAAGTGAATGATTTGATAGATGTTTTATACTTTCAGTTTAAATCTTATTTCTTCAAAAAAGCCAAATGTTTTATTAGTTGTATGAATATAAAAACAAAAATATTATTTTTTCAATATTTATTCTTACTTTGACTTTCTTTTTTAAAATTTTAAAATAGATTTTTCTTTTAATGATTTTTGGTTATTGTTTTTGTTTAATGGTGTATTAACCCTTGTAGGTCATTAAATACCAAAACAGAAGTCCATTTGGCCTATTGAGTAGACATTCGAACTTCGGAATCATAGTACGCGAGTTCAAATCCCAGTCATTTAATATGAGTTCATAATAATTGGACTAATTCCCTTGCGGCCCCTAAGAAGCTTGCAGCCGATTGCAGTTATAGGGTCTGCGGTGGCCCTAAGCACAGCCTTGACCATTCCTAAGTCCGAACGACCACCCACTATGCCAAATGGACTTCTACTTGATTTATTTATTGTCTTTCCAGTTTATTTTATAATAAATACAAGAAGTATTGTTCAGACTTGCTCAGACTCTATGGACTTACTAGGTAGTTTTGGAAGCCTATTTTATAAGAAAGCAGTATTGCACCTAATATTTATAAAGCAGTAAAGGCTCTTCTAAATGCCAATTCAAATTGTAATCCATGAAATGTAGGTTGCCATTGTGCTATGCAAATTTCTCTAGTCTGAATCTTTGTGCTATGAAAATTTTATTTATCTGAAAGATAGGAATCTCCATATTCCCTTAAGCTATGGTTTAAACAGTGCATAATGTGTTATTAAAAAATACATTTAGACAAAAAAGAATGTTTATAAAAAAAGATTCTTCTTGGTATTAAATGACCTAAAAAGGTGATATAACATAAGACAAACTTAAAATGTGGGTTCTCACTGGTAACTGCAATTGTTTTTCAAAGCTAAAAGATGAAAAATAAAGATTAAAACATGTTTGTATTATTCAGAAAACTATGCAGGGATAAGAATGTTTATTAAAAAAAAAAATTTTGTCGGCATTAAATGACCTAAAAATGGTCAATACGCCTTAAAACAAAACAATCTCAAAATGTCGGTTATCACCGATAATCATCGTAATTCTTTTTCATACCCAAAGGATAAAAAAATGAAATAGAAATGAAAAATAAAAACATGTTAGCAGCACGAGAAAAAGAAGAAGTAATTTATCACAAATAATTTCATATCGACTGTAAATTAAAAGAAGTGAAATAAAGCTGAAACAAAATGACTAAAGATTGCGATCAGAATATGAAAATAAAATGAAATGAGAAAATCTCCTGAGCAACTGGGTGTTTAATCTATTGTTAATAAGACATTGAGAATTTTGAAAGAAACATTATGAGATGAGAAATAAATGTGTATGGGACGCTCAGTACAGCTATAATAATGGTTGCCAATAAAATATGATTCTTGTAGATCATAATCAATCATTTGGATTAAGTCCAGCCTTCCCATAAATATCTTCTGAAATATATAATTTTAAGTTTTTCATCTATTAAAAATTTGCATAAAAGAAAATGTATCACTTAATATTCGTCTATGATTCGTCAGTAATAATTCTTATCTATCTATCTATCTATTGAACTATCTATCACTGAACATATATATTTATACATATATACATACATATATACATACATATATATATATTTTATATATACAAACATATATATATATTTTGGGCAGCGACGGTGGAGCATTGGTAAAAGCTCGGGCTCTGGAATCTATTACGCGAGTTCAAATCCAAGTCAAAACCATTTCATTCACTTTAACTGCCTCGGCATATGGGGCTCGTGACTCGGAAGAACAACTCATCTAGGTGAAGGGTAACACTGAAATAAAAAAGCCCAGGTATATAGAGCACGTAAATATGGCCTTGTGCCTAACTTGGTTTGGTGCTCGACCAAGTAAATATGATATATCTATAAATCTCTCTCTATATATATATATACATATATATAGGAAGACACATACAAACACACAGTCATCATTCAGTCTTTGTATAAATTTCATAAACAAGATTTTCCTAATACCATTTAATGATTTCCAATAATTTTTTTTGAATGTCTAACAGAAAAAGAACTGATTTGCTAAATGACTTTTTAAGAGAATATCAATGCATTCACACTGAGAATATGGGTTTTAATTTTATCCCCCGCTGAACATATAATCATTATATTGGCCTTTGTTGTTCATGACTTTGCATAAACCCACTTCCACACTCAATTTGAAAGATAGTTGGAGAGTGTAAATTGGAAGGGAAAAAGACAATAACAATTTTACAGTGAACAAAGCAATATAATTGGCTCACAGATAATTCAACTAACCAAGAGGAAAAAAGTTCTTTTGGAAAAAAAACAAAATAAAAAAACAAAACTGCATTGACAATTTTAGTAATGGTATCCATAGTTGTAGTTAGTTATAATTGTGCATGTTTTCAGAGAAGACTGAAATGGTGAAAGTTATGATAATAATAAAAATGATAGTTATGCCAATATCATTATCATTATTATTATTATTATGATCATACATTTGATAATAAAGATGATTATAAGGACAATTAGTGGTGCATTGGTAATAACAGCAACAAACACTGTAGGAAGATTTTCCATCATCTGTTCTTTATTCTATCAAGTGGATGAAAAAGAAATTGGAGAGTAGGTCAAAGTTTGCTGGCATTATGGACTGTGGCTGATGGGCTAACTGACATCAACAAAAATCTCCTCTTTGTTATATATATATATATACATATAATATAATATTTTTGTATACTATAAAAGATGAGACATACAGGAATATAATGTTATATATTTATTTCTGAACATTTATTCATTTTTTTTCTTCCCCCATTACATTTCCATTCTTACTCCTACCAGACTGTGTTATTGGTCATTCAACATCAAATTCTCACTCTGACCTCTATTGACCCTAGCTGTCTTTTGTTCTTTATCCAAATGTATCTGATGACCACTTAGTCATTCATTTTTTCCTCTATTTCATGACCAACTGATGTTTGTCAGTCCAATATTCAAAATTGGTTTGTTGTTTGGTTTACTGTCATACAAGCATTTTGGGAGTTATTTAATGCTAAATGATATAATTGTTTTCTTTTTATTTTCATCTTTTGAGTTCTTAGTTTATTCCGGATGTAAATTCTCAAGAGTGTGTAGGAATTGACAAAATAATCTTTCAGAAATTATTTGTGGAGAAATTTTTTTCTTTTAAAGATTTTTAGTTTTAGTCAAATATTTTGTAGAGAAGTCAGGATTTCGAAAAACTATTACAAGGAAATGTTTAGATAAAACAATGTTCATATAGAAACAATTTCTAGAAAAAAATCTGTCTTTTTTAAAATACTTAAGATAAAATTTTTGTTTCTCAATGTTTTATATTTTAGAGCTAAGCCAAATACTTCAGCACCATTGATAGACTTATGAGCTAACTTGCGGTCAGCGGTCTTTATTGAAAATCTTACTTAACCTTGAATTGAATCTACAGTGAGGGTTAAACTATTTTCATTCCATAAAACATAAACAGGTAGAAGTATTGGGATTTATTAAATATTCTGATTCTTAATAATCATTTAATCCATTTTTTCATAGGCAAAAGATCCATTGTTGCATTTCATGTCAACATTTTTATGTCCTTTAATGCCAAGAACAATGATTTTTGATAAATGCATTTTATTTTTTAATTGGGTTTTGTTTTGTATGTCCTAATAATCTTTTGGGGTCATTTAATCATTTTCTGATAAACCTTCATTTACCAAAATTCAGCTTTGAAATAAGAAAATTTGCATTATTTCATCTTAAGCTTGGGGAAATGTAGAAATTCATACTTTTATCAAGGGTATTTATCCAAAAGTGAATGTAAACAGAATGACTGTGCTGGAATTTACAGTTGTGGTATAGAAAAGAAGTTTACGTTTGAGATATTGTTATTTCGAACACTAGGTTCTAAATAAAGTTGATATTATATTTACTTGGTCAAGCACTAATACAAGTTAGGCACAAGGCCATTTTTATGTGCTCTATAAGCCTGGGATTTTTGCATTCAGTGTTACCCTTCACCTAGACGAGTTGCTCTCCTGAATTAATGAGCCCCATCTGCTTTAGGCAGCTAAAGGTAGATTTGATGGTTTTGACTGGGATTTGAACTTGTGTTCTACGATTCCAGAATCCTAGCTTTTACCAATGCTCCACCCTCGTGGCTCTAAATAAATATTACTTTTGATCTAAAAATAAACATAAGAGTTCATAAAACGGACACCAAAAGAAAGATCAATGTTATATTCTGATAATTTTATTTCCATATGATTTTGGCAATAATCTTTTTGGGGAATTGGGTTGCAAACATCTAAACTATAAATTATCAGTATAGACATGTTATTCAATTAATTATTCATGAGTCTGTCTTGGCTTATTAGATTTTCACTAAAAATAGTGATTAGACACATTTAAGTTTAGTCAGATGTGATATGGATGCTAGAAATACTTTTGATTCTTGCAATTTTCTTGATAGAAGTGATTGTTTAGGCCCTTGCTGTAAATTAGTGATGACTATTGATGGAAAACCTTTTTTGATACTATTGCATTAATTTTTGGTTTAATGAATGTCTAATGAATGTTTAATGGAATGACTCATTTTTGGTTTAATAAGTATTGGCTATGATTATCCAGATTGGAATCACTCATTATTATTCTACTAACTATGCTGTGACAAGCATATTTTTGATAAAATCATATTGTCATAGTTATACTTATCACACACAATCAAACCAAGTAGATGTTATATTTACTTGGTTGAGCATAAATCCAAGTAAGGCACAAGGCCATTTTTATGTGCCCATTATATCCCTGGACTTTTGAAATCAGTTTTACTCACCACATAGATGAGTTACACTCCCATGTTAACAAGCCCAATCTTCCCGAGGCAACTTTAAGGTAAAGGCAATGGTTCGAACTGGGATTTGAACTCGTGTTATACGATTCCAGAGCCCAAGCTTTTACCAATGCTCTACCTTGCTGCCTAAGACCAAGTAGATTTATTATATTTACTTGGTGAGCACCAACCCAAGTTTGGCACAAGGCCATTTTTATGTGCTCTTACCCGGGCTTTTT
>JAUZSX010304404.1:0-12790 GCA_034780655.1 Idiosepius hallami | reverse complement strand
AAGCATATTATCACAGCCCTACTAATAAGTAAAGAATTAAAAGAAATGCTAAAATCATAAAATAGTCAAGTCTGTGATAAGAATAATCTTTAATAAAAGCATATTATCACAGCGCTACTAATAAGTAAAGAATTAAAAGAAATGATAAAATCTCAAAATAGTCAAGTAATGACAAGAATAATCTTTAATAAAAGCATATTATCACAGCCCTACTAATAAGTAAAGGATTAAAAGAAATGATAAAATCACAAAATAGTCAAGTCAGTGACAAGAATATTCTTTAATTTATCACCCTTAGTTGATGGTCGATGAGGACTGGGTAAAACATCTGCAATCATACTGTGTATGTCAAAAGTAATTTTTAGAACATCTTAATGACATATAAGATTATGCATATAGCCAGCTTTCTTGAACACTTGACTCTCATAATGTTTAACAAACACTTATAATATTTGTGAAACAGGTATAATCACAGACAAGACCTGATATTTCTATTATAGATAAATTGTTGTAAAAGTAGGAAAAATTGTAATTTTATTAATCATTGAGTATTGAATGTTGAATCACTTGCTCTGTAAGAATTATCTGAAATTCACAAAAACTAAGATTTCTTAACAATGTACATGTAATAATAACCCAATTTTTATTAGACATCCTGAATGTTAAGATGTGCAGGATGGATGTCCAGGATTGTCATTTAGAAATTCTGTATCTAAAAAAAAAAATATTTTCAAATACTTTAATCTTTTTTGCTTTTGATTTTAAAATCAGAAAAAAACTAATGAAGCCCCACGTGAGTGAGGAGCGCTGGTGTGCAAATAAAACCATAAAGAAAGCCTCAAAACAGTGCACTCCTGATGACCCCAAAACTTAGGCCAGCCGTACACAATCCAGTACACATGACAGGTATGCCTGAATAGTCATGCCGGACAGGTGTTTCTGGTTGTGTGTGCCAGATAAAACTGGTCTGTCAGTGTGTTTTTCTAGGCACACACTCTTAGGTATACCTGTCCAGAGTGACTGTTCAGGTGTACCGGATAGTGGATGGCTGGGCTTATGTACAGGGTGATCAAAAAGTCCTTGTGCACCTAAAAATATTTTCAATAACATTTTGTACGCACGCGTTTTTTTTAATAATTTTTTTATATATTTATTGTGTGTACAAAATGATGTTACTGAAAATAATTTTAGGTGCACAGGGACTTTTTGATCACCCTGTATTTGAACACTTATGCTGTAGATTACACAAAGATTTTCATTGATAGAATAAAACTGATTGGATGAAAACCTTTTTTTCAAAAATTACCTTTTTTTTTTTTTCACTCCAAGGAATTGCAGAGTGGAATGTTCCAACTGGAGGAATGTTTTTGTGGTTAAAACTTATCGGAGTGGAAGACAGTTATAAATTAATCATGGAAAAAGCACAAGAAAAAGATGTTCTCTTTGTCCCAGGAAATGCATTCATGTCAACTGATAATCCTTGCCCTTTTGTGAGAGCAGCCTTTTCTCAATGTTCATCTCAAAATATTTATGTGGTCAGTATTTCCAAGAAAATCTTACAAACTACTTAAAAATTAACTCTTAAAATACTTTGTATTAAGAGTTTTTCAAAAATTCTTAAATCTTTATCTTCAGAATGAATGTTTGGGACTTACAATGTTCTCTTTAGGATTACTATTACTTTTCTTATAATATTATATTTACTTGGTGAGCGCCTACCCAAGTTTGGCACAAGTCCATTTTTACATGCTCTCACTGGGGCTTTCCCGAGTTAACGAGCCCCAACTGCCCAAGGCAACTAAAGGTGATTGCAATGGTTTTGACTTGGATTTGAACTTGCGTACTATGATTCCAGAGCCGGAGCTTTTACCAATGCTTCAACTTTGCTGCTTTTTTGTTATAATATATCTTAGCACGTATTGAATATTTTATTTAATTATCTGATATAACTTTTGCGTACTGGTTTTCATTGTTCCATACAGTTGATGAGGCCCAACTTATGCAATGCTCCTTTAAAACTTGTAATTCTCTTCCCTATTTTATGCCACAAGAGCAGTAAAACAATCCTCATCACAAAAATCCTTACTATTCAAAGATGTTAAGTTTTATTATTCATAATGCTACAAATATTTCTGAAGGACTTTTATATTGACTTCAAATCAATATTCAGTAAATCTTAAGCTTATTTTCATTCTAGTTATGTTAAAGTCTGCATTGTTTGCAGTTGTAGTCTTAAATAAGATGGAAGCAATAATCTACATACTGCATTAAGTATCAAATATAAGTTTATAAATAAAATAGAAGTATTGCCTGGCTTTGTTTCTAAGATAAGCCTACTAATCCTTTTTATATGCAAAATTCATTTGAATTGATTAGAAAAAAAGCATTTTTTCTATTTTAATTCTAAAGTAGTTAAGGCAGCCTATTATATAGAATAGCAGTACAGTACACATGCAACTTTTAGTAGTCAAATCATTTTTTTTTTTATTGTTTTTCAAAATCCTTGAGATGAGGTATGATGAATATTTTTAGAGGAATTTTTTGGACAATTGTCCTTATCTTTATTTTTATATTTTTTTAAATATGAAGACCGAAGGTTTACCCGGTCGAAACGTAGTGTTTTAAAAAAATATAAAAATAAAGATGAGGACAACTGTCCGAAAAATTCCTCTAAAAATATTTATTTTTTTAAAAATATAAATTATGGTTTGATTTTATGAAAAGCTCTAAAAAGAAACAGGATATTTTTTTGGGGGGGAAATAACGTATGTAGAAATTAATCCAATTATGGCAATCTTGATTTTTATATTAATATATTTTTTAATTTCTAGGAAAACAAAATTATTTTTCATTATAACAATAGAACTTCCATTGTTTATTTTCTTCAGGCATTTGAACGTTTGGCTGCCCTTGTACGAGAACACAGAGGTTATTAAATGAATGGAAAGTACAGACAATCCTAATACAACCAATTTTTCATTTGGCAGCTAAGAACGTTAAAAGAAAGTTGGTAATATTTTTCTATGAATTCTTTTCAAATTTAATGACCAATTCAAAACTTTTTCTCTATATTTTTTCAATCTAGAATTTAAACAAAAATAGTTTATTATTTTATGAATTAGATTGTTTATTATAGCCTAAAAAGTCATTCTGATTTCAATCAATAATGTGAGGGTGTAAAAAAAAAAATATTTTAATTTAATCTAGAATTCTATTTGAAAGTGCTTTTTAAATTGTTGGTAAAAAATATTTCTATCATTCCTATAAGGATAGGATTCAAACATTATTTAAAAGAATCCTTAATTTGGATAAAAGATTATAGCTATAAGTTTTATGTCTTTGTAGCATACTTTATGCTTGTTGTATTTTATAAAAATGAACAGAGGAAATTGTATAAAATAAAAGAGTGAAACTTTGTTCCTTTCGATAATTTTATTTTCATAAAATACATTTCAAAATGGAATACTTGTGACATTCATTCTGTCAATATTTGTACAAGAATCCAATAAATTTACACCCTATTTTACAATTGTTTCCTTCCGTTCAGAGCATTTAATGATATGATTCTGTGATTGCCAGATATGCTGGAGGTGGAGGGAAAGAAAAAAAACTGAGAGAAAGAAGACGATTGTCACATGTTGTTTAGAGAAGACGATTGCAAGGATTTAAAACCTAAGTGGGAAAAAAAAAAGTGATACAAGAATTTTGACTTGAGTTTCATTGCAAACGTTAACAGGAAATTATTTCATAAACGGTAAATATCTATTTTTTTTTTTATTTTAACTGACTAACCAAACGCATACAAGATTAAAAGACAAAGCAAAACAGGTCTAATTGATATAGTTGTGGTTGAATAGTGAGGCTAAGTAAGACATTTTTGACAAGCGGTAATGACGTAGTATTACATAAGTCAGTCAAAGTAGTGGGCAATTCAAATGAAACAATGCTCTTTAAATCTAAGTTGATATAAACTGATTTGTTCACAGATAGACATGTGTAAGTTTTTCAATATTATGTAAACAGAACAGACCAGATAAATTTCAACAGATGACAAATCAAACTCTTCAAATTCTCTCATCCACACAAATTTGTGGACCTTCTTTTCTCAACGGATGGAATAATTAAATCTTGAAAGTTTGCTTTTAATTTTTAACTACCAAAAAAATTTAATTTGATTTTAAGTAGTGAAACAAAAGCATACATTCTGATTATTGAAGTGGCTTTTTATCTTTTTCAATTAAAAAAACTATCATCTAAAAACCAAATAAATCTGCCATTAATGCAATTTAAACCAAGAAAGAATAAGCATAAGTGATTAGATGCATTTGTTTTTTTAATTGTTGCAAATTAATTTTATTTACATAATTTTTTATTAAATGATTTTGTTGTTATAAATGAAACAAAATTACTTTTTTTTAAAACAGAATTATTGGCTGATCACATTGGGCCAAAGTTTGAAAAAAAAGCAAATGAACATATGATACTCAATGTGGACAATTATTTTGTTAGTATTTGCTTTAGAATCTTATGTAATTAATCTTTATTGTTCAGACAGCAGCAATACAACCAATGAATGTGACCTAGGATGGGTGATTTTTTTAATTTTTATAAAACTATTCATGAAGAGTTCCTAATATTTGATAAGAATTTATTTTATAAATTCTAAACATTTTATTAAAATTTTGCTTGTATCAAGGGATTTTAGTAAATGATGAAAAATAATTATTTCTTTTTATAAATGAAAACAAAATGGAGGAAATGTTTTTTTGTGAAACACAATTTATCCTATATTAAGATAAAAAATGTTAACATTTTAAACATTACGCAAAATAGATTGAATTTCCTGCTTAAGAAAGCAAGATTAATATTTTTATTTTCCGGAGAAACAATTTTTTAAAAATGGCAAAAATAATTCTATGATTAAATATGTATCAAGACTTTAATTGAAAGTTCTTTATCAAAGTCATTTAGAAAAACCATTAAAATCATTAAAAGAAAAATCTACTGCAAAGAATTGCTTACTAAAAATAACAATGCCAAATACATTTGATAATAAATTTACTTTTTTCAGTTTATTTTGACAAATGATAAATTCAATTTTCAAAAATTTTATCCTTTTACTCAAAACCCTTGATACAAATTTTTTTTAATCTGCCAATAAAATCAATTAAATTGTCCAAACATTTTTTTTATTAAAGACTTGCATAATCTTAATTCGTTTAATTCTTAAAACCTAGAATTTTAAACCATAAACTTTTCCAAGTGACAATAGCAAAAAATATAAAGAATTAAAACAAAATAATTTTGTTCGTTACTATTTAATAAGAGTTTTATTACCTTTACACAAATAGATTTTTTTTTTTATTGTAATGCAATTCTTTTGGAATCTAGAACTGAATGCATGAGGTTTGAAACAAAACAATAAGATAAACTTAAATATTGATATTCCCATCAATTCAAAATCATAAATCAATTTTCTTTAAAGTGTTTTATGGAAAAAAAATATCTTTTAAACAATAAAAACAAAATCATATTTCAATTTGCAAAGGTTAAAACATTCCTAAACAGAAATAAAAATTCAACAGTTTGGACCCATCAAAATAAAAGTATTGTGAATGCCTAAAACAATTTATATGCCTAGATTTTGCAAATAAATTGTTATAATTAGAGATCAATTTCTTGTTTCTATTTGAATTTCAATAGAAAAACTACTAAATTTAATTAGGAAAATAAAAATATAAATTTTATCTGTTAGAAATCATTAGTTAATTTTCATTTTGTAATTTTTGAAAATTTGTGTCTTTTTAAATTAAAATATATTTCTTGACTTGAAAGGAAAACAAAATGTGTTTTTGTTAGAATTTTGAACAAATTTACAAAAGAAAAAAAATCACAGAGTTTTGATGTCTGTTTTGTTTTTTTTACATTGTGACAGTAGAAAGAAGGTTAGAAAGCAGAAAATGGTTAGGATATGTCATGTAAAGATGAAGAATTAGCCACAATAGAAGGACAACCTTATTAAGGCTGGTTTTCTTCCTAAAGACCAAATTAGTTAAAAGAAGGAAAAAAAAACAAAACTTTTTATCTCCAATAGTTTTGGCAATTACAAAATCCTCAAAGCCATCCAGAATTAAAAAAGAAAGGAAATGTATTTCATTACATTATTTTTTTTTTTTTTTTTAATCCACCTCCTGTTTCACCCACCCAGTTTCTTTAAAAATCTTTCTGGAATTGAATGTTTGTATATTCAGCATATCACTGTCAATTTTACAGATAGTGTTATAATAATTGTGGTGGGGCACCCAGTAGAAATTGAAAGAGAAAATAGGCCTTATCCATATTGCATTTTCTCTTTCAAACTTACTGTTATCATTCATAAGTCAATATTAATCATAGCTTGTGTTTGCAACTCAATATATTTGTTTGTTAACAAATGTCATTGCACTTCCGTAAGATTTCTCTTTATATCATCAATTATGTTGGACAGTAACACAGACTCTGTACTCTTTGCATCTATGTTTAACTGGTTATTGGGCTGCAAATGAGAAGAAAAAATATTACAAATATCAGAACTTAAAATTCAAACATTAATCAATTTAGAATGCAATTCATATGAATTCCTAGCATGAAAAAAAATCTAATTTTAATTCAGTTAAGTTTTGCAAGATTTTTAGGAATTATTGAGTAGACAATTATCTTTTCTCTAACCTTAGATCCAAAACTCTTAATTTTAGTCTCAAATTAAATATTTTATTCTTCTTCATGGGATGAATCATTTTGTTCATAAGTATGAAAATTACCAACATTAGACATTTTTTCAATTATTCTAAATTCTTGTCGCTAATAGCAACATCATTCGGCTGTTGTTAACTCATGAAAACAAACACTATTAAAAAGACACAGAGATGAAATTGTATTCGTTTCAATTAATTCTAGGATATTTTTTTAATGAAAAATATTTTTATTTATTTATTTATCATTTTTTCTTAAAACATAATATGATGAGAAAAAAAAAAAAATCAAACTGGAAATTTTTTTTTGTTTTTTAAATGAAAATTAAAAAAAACATTTTTGTTTTTTCTTTAAGGTAAGAGTGGAATTTTATTTTTTCCATTTTATTTTTTCATTTTTATATATTGTAGCTAAATTTATTCAATATTTCATATTAATGATGTCTGTTTGGGTCCTCTTGCAGTTTAGGGAATGGATGAATTTGAGCTTTGTACAATAGAAAAAACACTGGTTGTAACTAGGCAATTTGATTGGCTGATGAAAATGACTTGAATTAAACTAGAAAAACTAAGAATATAAATGGGAATTTTGTAAAATTTGAATTAATCGACTGAAGTATTTCCTCATAGTCTTTAAAAAGGGTTTTGTTCTCTCATACAGACTATGATTATTTGTTTTATATTTATTGTTTTTAATACTTAATTTTCCCTGTATATTAGTCTAATATCAGAACTGTATCTTTTCTAAATACAATAATTCTTAATGTTTCATTCAAGAACAGTCAGTATCTTTTAGATTTAATTTTTATCAATCAATATAAAATAATTCTGTTAATAAAAAATAATCTTGTTTTATTTTAATTTTTAAATTCTTTTATTCTAATTGCATCAAATTCAAGTTTCCTCATCAAATTGCCCAGTTACAGGTGATTTCTATATTCCCTAAACTGCAACAGGGCATATATTATATTTATTTGGTGAGCATCAACCCAAGTTTGGCATGAGGCCATTTTTATGTGCTCTTACCGGGACTTTTTACATTCGGTGTTACCCTTCACCTACATGAGCTGCTCTCCCGAGTTAATGAGCCCCATCTGCCAGAGACAGCTAAAGGTGAATGCAATGGTTTTGACTGGGATTTGAACTCGTATAATACGATTTCAGAGCCCAAGCTTTTTACCAATGCTCCACCGTCGCTGCCGAAAGGGGTGTATTATGTTATAAAAATAACAAACACATTTGTAAGTTTATAAACCCATATGTGTTTCACTGCACAATGCAGCTCATCGGTGGGCTGTTTACTGCATTAGAGTAATAAAGTAAACAGCCCACCGATAAGCTGCAGTGTGCAGTGAAACGCAGAGCGTATGGGTTTATAAACTTACAAATGTGTTTGTTATTTTTATAACATAATAGTATATGTTAGATTTTTATTTTGAAATTATTTTCTTTGTCATTTTTTTTTTTAATATGAATTTTTTATTTATTTTTAATCTTTGAATTTTTTCCGAAGGCATCAAAAACATGATTAGCCTACTCTTGATTTTGTCTCATACTTACTTGAAATGTAAATCTTTGAATGTAAAATGAGTTTCAACAATTCCAGTGGTTTTTACTCTGGTCCGTAGCACATCCTGTTCTGAAGGGATATAGTTGGGGGTGGATATTCTATCCAGAGAGTTTAAGTAGCTAGAAATAAATGGTTAAAAGAAAAATGAAAGATAGAGTTAAAGATATGGGTGTAAAGGAATAGGGAGATAAAGAGAAAGGAGGGGAGGGAGAAAAACAGTATATACCACAAGTGCGTGTATGTGTGCATATATACATATGTATATATAAATATATATATACATATATGTATACCCACAACACATGAGTATGGGGATGGGAGGTGTCAGTCTGTTGTGTGTGTCTTTGATCCATGAATATATATGAATGAGTCTTTGTGTGTTGTCTCTGTATATATACATATGTGTGTGTGTGTGTATACACACACGTGTACATGTGTGTGTGTGCGCGTGCATGAGAGAGAAAGAGAAAAGGTCTCTAGATATTATACTCACTACTGAGCGGAATCATTGAGCTGATATTCTCTCGACCTTGCCACACAAGAGACGACACCTGAATCTGACCAGAGTCTCTTGTAAAGTGCTGCCAACTCGGGTGTCATGTCACTTTCATCTGCATTTGATGAAATATCAAACAGAGTCTTTGCATCATTCTGTCAATGAAACAAACAAAAACAAAAAAATAATGAATGACAACAAAAAATTTCTATAATAATAATCTATACATTAAAACGTTAAGTTGCTCCGACTGTTATCATGTTGATTTCCTTTATTATGAAAATGGAATATTCTAAATGCCCAATAAATGATAGTTTAAGATCACCAGAAAAAGATTTGGTGTTGCTTATTTGGAAAAAAAAGGTAGCAATGTTCTGATTGGGCAAATACATGTTACTACAGGGTGACCCCCCAAAAAACTGGCCCCATGTACACTCTAAGCGATATCTCCTTTATTTATTCACCGATTGCCCTTACTTTACGGAGAAAAAAAAAGGCCAAAGACCCTAGTGTTTTATATGATGTTTTGAATAAAATTTCATTTGGACAAAACACTAATAAACGAGGCTTAATTAGAATTGGGGCCTTTTTGGGGGGGGTCACCCTGTATTAAATTAGAAAAAAAAAACAAAAAAAAACTAATGGTTTTACCTTCTTTTTCACGAGAAATAAGAAATGTAAAACACATTTATTTTTCAACTGTTAATACCTAGAGAATCTTTTCTAGTTATTTAAATAAACCAATTTAAATGTTAAGTACAGAAAGGAGTTATATCCATTTTTGGAAATCAGTAAAACAATTTTTTTTACAGATACAGCTTGTGATATTAATTCACTCTAACCCAATTCTCTGTTATCACTGCCTCCAATGCCCAAAATCATTAAAAAATATCAAGAATTAATTTGCATTAATTTGGTTATATATAACTCTTTTTTCTACCCTTGATTCCTGAGATGAAAAAATAGAACCCCTACAAAACTGTTGATGATGTAAATATATATTCTTCTATATCATCATTTTCATTATACTTAGGCTGGTTGTTTAAGAGTGCAGCATACCTTTAGAAAATGCCTTAGGGAGAGAAAAGAAAGAAAAAGATAGGATATGAGGAGCTCAGAAAAATGCATAAATATGTATGAATGGGGAGTGGGGTGATTTTATGTTCTTTGCCAATAGAGAAAAAGAATTTTTTTTTTATTTCAAGAAAGGAAGAAAGTAGGAAAAAGAAAAAGAAAAAAAATCAAAATGGAGAATATAAAGATAGAAAAAAAAAAAAGTGATTTTCTAATGGAAAATTTTTTTTTTAATTTTATATTGAAGATATCATTAAGAAAATGATATTCAATTTTGCAAAAGGAATTTTGTTTTTTTTTTCTTATTTATTCAAATAATTCCATGTTTTAAGAAGATGTGGATTTATTTAAAATGCAAATCAATGAATGTAGAAAAGAGTCTGCTGGATTAGGAGGGGTGCATTAGGGAGAGAGAGAGAGAGAAAAGTGTATAGTGGGTTAAAGAAAGCAAGTATGATTAACCTTGAGTAATGAAAGTTTTAATCATCTGGATTTTTTCTCCAATTCATAGCAGATTGAGGGCTCAAAGAATGAAGAGAAAAAAAATGCTTACTGTTCCTTAATAAAGTTACAAACTTAAATAGCAATAAAACAAGTATAACAATACTGTTGAAACGTTAAAGTGGTAGAGTTGCCAAATGAAGCACTTGGCAAAATTTGTATGTCTCTGGTGAAATACAAGGGGTGGCAGTCGATTTTTTGAAGGTGAGAAATACTCGAGCAAAGAAAATCTTGAATAAACATTTGTAAACTTCATTCCTTGGTCTTTGCATTCAATCCATCTTTTGCTTTCAGTTGCCAGAAAACTCAAAGAATGGAGCTCACTCTCAAGGGCCAGAGAAAGAACTTTCGGAAAAGCCCTTTCAACTTTATTCTCTCCCCCAAGCAGCTGACCAATAATGTTACAATATTTTTATTTGGTGATGGGGTCATTTCTGCTCAAACACGAGGGCAACACAAAAAAATAATATATTTAAACTGAACCTGAAAATACCGCGACAAAGTTTGGATTTATAATTTAATTTAGAATCAAAGACTGTGGTTGAAAGAAAGAAAAAAAAAGAAACAACTAAGGTATACTTAACCTATTGAGAATAGAACTGGTACTTGGCAAAAGGCCAAGTTTTAAAGAGTGCTCACAGCCAGATAATAACTGTAAACCAATCTTGAACAACATGATAATTTAGTCACAGAACTGTATTAACACAGCAATGTGTCAACTGACAGAATGAGGAAAAGAAACGAGAAGATACAAATAGAGACAGAGCCTTTATTTCCAGGGCCCTTCTTCTTAAAAACAAAAAAAAAAATACATCCTCAAAATCTAAGTTGGAAGTTAGGGTCTTGGGTAGGAAGAGAAGAAAGAAAGCTGTTGGAATGGAATGGAATGTTTTCCAACATATTTGGGAAGGGTGGGGCATCACACTGGAGAAGCTTCTTTGATTGTTAGTTTTTTTTGTTTGTTTTTTAAACTAGATGGAAGCGGATGATAAAGAATTGCTTGAAACAAAAGCGATTATTGAAACTGGGAAATGGATCAATAGGAAGAACTCTAGGAATGGAATGACAATGGCACATATTGAAGAGATGTTGCAGACCTTAGGCATTAATGGGTTGCTAAAAGATGATTCAGAGTAAGGGAGGTGAAGGGGACAGGAAGAAGAGGGGCCTGCAAATCGGAGGGGGGGATAAGGGGGTGTCCCAAAATGCTAGTTTTCTCCATTGCTCATCTACA
The DNA here is from genome assembly GCA_034780655.1 of Idiosepius hallami. Classification (NCBI taxonomy): domain Eukaryota; kingdom Metazoa; phylum Mollusca; class Cephalopoda; family Idiosepiidae; genus Idiosepius; species Idiosepius hallami. The sequence goes on along the minus strand of JAUZSX010304404.1, from coordinate 1,184 downwards.
GAATTCCATTACACTAAAAACTGGGGACAGTTCAACCTAAGAGGAAAGAGATCCGACAAACCTTGAACTAATTTGATTATTTGTTCATGATGGGGAGGGAGAGAGAAGATGATTGGTCAGATGCTCAAGAAAGAAAGAAAGAAAGGTGTGTGTGTGAGACAGAGAGATAGGGGGAGTGTTAGAAAGAGAGATGGAGGTGTCAGAGAGAAGTAACAGAGAGAAAGAGAAAGGAGGGTGTCACAGTGAGAGAGAAAGAGAGGGAGGGATGTGAGAGAGAGAAAGAGAGAGAGGTATCAGAGAATGGAGGATGTCACCGAGAGATAGAGAGAGAAAGAAAGAGAGAGAGGGGTATTAAAGAGAGAGATAGGGGTGTCAGAGAAAGGAGGATGTCACGGAGAGAGAGAGAGGGAGGGATGTTAAGGGGAGAGAGGGGGGGTGTCAGTGTTTAATTTTGCAGTAGAGAGAACAGAACTTTCCAAATGAAAGCTTGCCAAGCAAACGGATCTTTGCGTCTCAAAAACCAAAAACTGGATTTGGAAATAGGGTCGGGTGGGGGTGAAGAGATGGAATGTTGTCAGGAATGAAGGGGGTTGGGGGCTGGGGCGTTGCAGTCCTATAATAGATTATGGAAAGGAAAGGGGTTTTTGTTTTTTGCTTTGTTTTTCTCAGGGAAGATGAGAAGGGAGGGGGGGATTCTTTTTTTTATTTTAATGTTTTTGTTATTTCTTTTGATATGCACTTCTGTTGCATGCGTCTACAGGATGTGCAGCTGCAATGCAGTGACAGGGGGGGATGAACTCGGGTGGGGGGAGAATTTTAGATCGAGCCCCACTCCTCATAATTGTGATAGAATCATGGAAATACGAAGGGGAAAATGAAACTGATGGGAAAATGGGAAAAGGAAAAAGAGTTCAGAGAGAGAGAGATGGGAGAGAGAAAGAAAGATGGAAGAGAGAAAGAAAGATGGGACAGAAAGAAAGATGGGACAGAGAAAGAAAGATGGGACAGAGAGAAGGAAAGAGATGGGACAGAGAGAAAGAGAGAGATGGGACAGAGAGAAAGAGAAAGATGGGACAGAGAGAAAGAGAGAGATGGGACAGAGAGAAAGAGAGAGATGGGACAGAGAGAGGAGACAGTAAGAGAGAGAGGAGAATGGAAGAGAGAAAAAAAGGAAAAAGAGAGAA
>JAUZSX010304403.1:0-27143 GCA_034780655.1 Idiosepius hallami | reverse complement strand
TCTCTCTCTCTCTCTCTCTCTCTCTCTCTCTCTCTCTCTCTCTCTCTCTCTCTCCCAGCCTAAAAGACAAAACAAAATATACCATTTCTAAGTTCTGGATAATATGGTTTCTTTGAAACTTTTTTCAACTTTCAAATTTTGGCATGTGCTTCAAGAAACTTTGGTTTGTAATTTTCCTGCTGTCATTCTTGCTGAGAATGAGAGTTCTTGAAATTGTTTGGTGCCACTAGAAAAAAGGAAATGCTAGTCTTGCACTCTAATTAATCTCCTGGAGAAATGCCATTTTGTTTGGCTTATAACAAAGATAACCTTATTTTCTTGTTGTTTTTTTTCAATACCTTTGGAAGAAACGGTGCCTCACCATAATATTCTTTAATTGAGAATGACAAGAAAAAAATGAAGATGCTGAAACTTGTATTTGATGTATATCAATAATAAATAGTAAAATATCCAAACATTCTTTTGGATATTTTATAAATAATGTAGCATAGAGGAGACAATGGCAAACTTTCATTGGGGTCTCAAATATTCTTCAAACTGGTCGGGGATGTATAATGAATTAAAAAAAAAGCCTGTAAGTGGTTAGTTTTTGGTACTTACAAGCTTTCTTCCACAACAAGGTCCACATCTTGAGTTCGGGGGTGTCGTCATTCTTCTTCTGGCCAGGAGGAGCTCTCGGACAACTCCCAAATGAATCTCCTTACCTTTTTGTGCCCATCCTCAGTTGCCGGTTTGTTGCCGTGTTCAACCGGGTCACCTGCCGTTTCCCTCGGGGCTTTCTTCCTTCATGCCTCTTTTCCATATTTTCTGGGTTTGAAAGACGTTTTTCTCTCTCTGCTGCGCAGTTGACAAGAAGTCTGTCAGGTTGTCTTTATTATAACAAAGCTGTCTGCCACTGTCTTTAAAATATTTGTCTATTGCACCTTGGAACCTCTCTGAGTTCAATTTTTAAAATATGTCAGTATATATAAAATTTTGACAACATTTGTTTGTTCTTTTCATTTCCAGAATATTTGACAAAGTTCGGCAACACAACATCTGCCAACTTTAGGTTATTTGACTTCAATCACATTAGTAAATTACTTACTCAAAAATGCATCATGGCTGTTGATTTTTTAATTTATTCTCATCTTACCTTTCCTTTATTGCAATAATACTCAAATGACCTAAAAAGTTGATATACCATAAAACAAAACAAAATAATAGAAATATAAATCATTCTAAAATTAAACTCATTTATAATTTTGCATATTTTATAAACATTATAATAAACCATTTTAAGATATTAAAAAAGTTTTTTTTCTATCTGTTGACTCTGCAAAATATTACATAAACCCTAGTTGAGAACCACTGGCTTATATCTTCACTTACACCTTTTAATATGTTAGACCTAGCTCAGTGGTGTAATATGTCATTCAGTAACAAATAATGTAGCATTTCATCAAATAACAAATTAATTAATTATATATTTAATTGGTTAATGATTTGGGGTCATTTAACCAATATTATATTTCAAAGGTACTGGGAAAAAAAGTTATCTAATTTGTAGTACAAACATTAATTAAATTGTATCATTTAACTGGGTTTGTATGATTTTATATATATATTTTGTTATATTTACTTAATGGAAAACTTATCAATAAATGAAAATTTGTATGTATAATTTTATTATTTTTGATATTTCATCTATATCATACACAAAAAGAAAACATATACCAAGCTAAATGGAGATCATCTTGAAGAATAAAGGCCAAATGTTCTCATATTTTGATACAATATTCATAGCAAAATTAATTAATTATTCCATTAAGTTTCATTTATTTCTCACACAGAAAGAGTAAAGGTGATCAAAACTTAGAACCTTTAGAGGAGATGAGAGAAAATTCCGCATGTGCTCAGGGAGAGAATTCTACATATGTCAATTGGGTAGAGCATGTATAAAAGTAAGGGAAAATCCTCCGAAAACTATTTGATAGAAATGTAAAGTTTGTTGTTAATTATAGCCAAGTTTTTGGAACCGTTCCAGAACATTCTATCAAAAGAGTTTAGGAGATTTATTATGTGAAGAGTAGTTGAGGATTTAAGAGACATGGTTTTACGGTAAGACATCCAGTTGGGAAGAATAAGAATGGCTCTTGTATTTGCCCATCTAAATCATCTCGCTGTAAAATATTACAATAGACAGTATTTCTTGTGACATCTTCATAAATTATGCCAGTGTAACAATCCAAATTGTTTGTTTTTTTTATCAATGTTTTATGATGAGTTTAAAGGTGTCATTAAAATTATTGCATGTAAAAGGTACCTTATATAAATAAAGTTAAAAGTATAAGAGTGTTTGGCTGTTTCTATATTAAAGAAAAGATTCCTACCTTTTCCAAGGATTTTAAAGTAACAAATCAAGGGTAAAAAATCTCCTTATATTTTCCAGCTATGGGTTCAATAATGTAATTACTGTTCAACTAAAATCCTGTTTATAAAAAAAATGAATACATTTATGAAGAATAATTCATGACTAAAAAGAATTATCTATTACAAAAAATGCAATCTGTCTGTCCATGAGAGATTTTTGTTCTCTATAGGCGTCCACATTTTTAAGGTATGCCATTCAAATTTTTTACAGGACATAGATCAATGAAAATTTGAACATTGGTTTGAAAAAAAAATCGGTGAATATGAGCGATCAATTGTAGTGATATACTGATTGGTTTGAAAGTTATAGCTGAATCTTTGCTGAATGCTTACTTTGATTAAAGCATTTTTATGGATTTTGCCCACTTATGAATTTGTTTGCCTTAAAAGAATTTGCATATTAATAGACATTTTCTTAGAACAAATTTTGAGAACTCAATCATAAAAAAACACTAAAAAAATGCTGCTTCTGAGTTGAAAGTGTTTTTTTCTCATTTTTGCCTATACTTAAAATATAAGTTAAACCGAATAATAATTGTTGGTCTATGCTAAGAATATATCCTACAAAACCAAAATCAAAGTTGTTCTTTAAAAAGATCTAATATTCTGCATTTTATTCCCTTGTTTAAGAAGTTAAATAAAAAAATATCAGAATCCTCAAGATTAGGCTTAATAATTAGTGTTTCAAGTTTTCAGACTTTTGTTTTAATCAGCATTGTTATCTTCACAATATTTTGACGGATGTACCTCCCAACATTGATCATATTTAATTACTTTTTGCATCAAAGCAAAACAGATAGGGAATCATGGGAAATCCAGATTATTTATACTCTTATGATTTCTTGTACCAGCTGATTAAAAAAAAATTTGACCAACATTTCAAAATGGTAAACCTTAACATTCTCTTACACACAACATACTTCATATTTCAGATAGTTGAGTATAACTCATATTGTGAATAAAATACTATGTATAAAGCTATCTAAATCAAACTGAATTAAATTATCAAATATTGAATATTTATGTATTAATTTATTTTGCGGCTCTTGTCCTTGTACATAGTTGTAAGTTAGGAATTGTCTTGTACATAGTTGTAAGCTAGGAATTGAAACTGCTATCTACCCTAGCAGGCCAGAGGGTTAGTTCATCAAAAGCATGGTGTGACAAATAACAACTATGGAAGGTGGTTACCTGGGCAATGATTACAAGACAGAGTTCCTATGCAGTGTCATGGTTGATCACTTGTCTTTCATTGGCATTAAGATATTATTTTCCACTGCACAGCAACTTTTTGGACACCCTGTATTTGCCCGATAAGTCAACCCGTTATCTGAGCATATTCCCTTGTCAAGAAGTTTTCAGTAACGTTTTTTCTTTGTCAAACTATTGACCTAAGCAAAATAAATATATAAACAGAAAAATTTGGTCAGTCAAGAGAGTCCGCCCGGAGAGTCAGTGCCTCGACAAACAACAGTAGGCTGACCTTGTAGAGAAAGAAGGGGAGGAGGTGGCAGCCAGCCCTACTACGCACAGATTGATGACAAGGCACTTTTTTTTACAATCACTGCGAGATGTGTTTGACACACAAGCACACACACGCACAAGCAAAATAGTGAATTTTAAACTAAAATAAAAAATGCTCATTCCTTCTTTCAATTTTTTTTTGAGTAGTAATTTTCGGGTGAATTATTTAATTAATATTTTTATATTTTACATAACACAACAAAAGTATCATTTCTCTTCTCCCTTATATTAATGACCAATATGCCTTTATTTATATATTCTTTTTTTTTGTATTTTTATGCATCATTTTGCACACTGAAAATGTTAGATTTATTCTATTATTTCTATTTTACGCCATTCAAATGTTGTTATTTGTCTTTATTATCCTTATTTCATCCTTTACAAATTTACTATGTTTTTATTATTTCAATAACATTTTTATCATCTTTTTTGATGACAAGGGCATGCTACTTGCTACTTTAATGAATAAATATTAACATAATGAATTTATCCTTAAGTAATGTTATATCATTCAGAATATTCTTAAGGTTGGTTAGGAATATTTTGTTGCTATAGAATTCAGGTTAATTATGTTCAGCTAGAAAACATTGTTAAGATAGAATTTGAGGCAGGATTTTAAGGGTGAAAATTGGATATACATGACGTTAAATAAGGTTTTATCTGTAACTAAGTTGAGCAGATCTAAAAGCTCCAAGTGAAGGATTCCATTTCAATATTGCTTTCTCTTTCTCTCTGTTTTTCTCTCTTTTTCTATGTATGTCTACTTCTCTGCCACTTTTCTCTTTCTGCTTGCAGACCTCACCTTAGCACTTTGTTATATAAGATTAAAGAATTATAGGCAAGAGAGGCTTTTTTGACAGGTGATTCATTTTATTTCGATGAAATCCTTGTAGCTTAGTGGGTAACATTTGATACTAAGAAATCTCATTGGACTTCTAATTCCAGTGAATCTTCAATGTTCACTTTTTGATACCTCTAGAAATAGTATAAACCCTGTTTTATCCAAGGGAACTTTCAAGAACCATGATTTTTCCTATTAACTCTTAAACTATTCTTAGAATAGTAGTTACACTATAAAAACCCAACTTAATTAATTTCTGTACTTAAAATAATAGTTACACAATAAAATCCATCATAATCAATTCTGTACTTATAATAGTAATTATTCTAACCCATCTTACTCAATTTCTATACTTGAAATAATGATTATATTATTAAGATTTATTTTAATCAATTTCTGTACTCAGAATAGTAGTTACAGTATCTAAACCCTTCTCAATTGATTTCATAGCTCAAGACTTTATTGGTTTGTTGTGAGAATGTTATATTCAAAAGAATTACTATTTAAAACTTAATACTTCCCTCCCCACTCTCTTTATTTTATACCTTAAATGGATCATTGCATGACTGGATAATCTTTTACCTTAATTTTTTACTAATAACTGAACATCAGGAAGTGTATAAATGTCCTTGCTCTTTCCATCTACAGGTTAAATAGCATAACCAATATTATTCTAACAACTTGATTATGAAAGAAAGACATTTATTAAAAAGTATTTTTCTCAACATTATTTAACAAAAAGGTTAATATGGCATAAAATCAAACTAGCCAACTAATCAAATTATATTTTTTAGTTTTTTTTGTGTGATTGTCTTCAAGAATATTCCTTTAAATTAAATTTAATGGATTATTTTTGTTAACCTACAAAAAGTAGGTTTAAATTTTCTTGTCACTTATTTTTCTAAGATTTGATAGATAATATATATAAATCTATCGTAACATCAGCTAAGATCGGTGGGTAGTAAAAGTTTTTACTTTTAAATTGTATTAAACGAGTTCAAATCCTAGTTAAAATCATTACATTCACTTTCTGCTACCTTGGGCAAATAAGGCTTGTTAACTTGGTAGAAGTAATCATCCATGTATAAAGAAAACGCTGATTCCAAAAATCCAGGTGATTGAGGCGCATCAATTAAAGAAGAATAACTCATTTAGGCGACGGATAACACTGATCCCAAAACCTTGGCAAATGAGTGCATAAACTTAGCCTTCAGTCTAACTCTGTTTGGTACTTAACCAAGTATATATCATATATATCTTAATATGAAGCTATTTTTTTTTCATTTTAATTCTCCTATAGAAAAAAATGCAGAAACTCTATTTTATTCATATGGAAATATTTCTGAAACCATATATACAAAAAAAGATGTTGATGTGGGAAGAGTAACAGGAAAGAAAAATCTTCTCTTTGGAAATAAATATTTAGCATCAGCAGAATGGGAAATCTTGTCCAACTACAGTGAACTTGAAAAGTCTTGATCCAAGTAGAACCCAGCAATAAATGTCTGGATACATCAGTCCCAGATTGGTGGAAGAGATAAAGGCCAAAAGGAAAGGATTTCAAACTAAAAATCGATTCCCTTCTCACCTCCCATCCATTCCCCTAGTTCTATCCCTCCACCTAATTCCACACCCAGACCAGATCGGTTAACATTTCAAGTTCTCTTTTCTTCTTAAAACCCTGAACCATTCCTCAACTTTCAACAACGGACATCTCAAAACATCACTCTCCTCCGAGAAAAATGTCTATTTATAGTTCAGCAATTTTGAAATGTTGCTAAGAGTTAAACAAAATCTTTTTTGTCTATTAAGAAGAGACTTTAAGGAAAGCACAATCAAAACTGGAAACATCATTTTTAAGAAGAATCGAAATTGGTAAAAAAAATAATTTAAAAGGAAAAAAACTAATCTAAATATAATTAAGTAGGAATTATTTTTTTTTAAAGCATTTTGAGTTTACATGAGAAAAATAATATTATGAATTACATAAGGCTTGTTAACTTGGTAGGATTACTCATCTATGTTTAAAGACAACATTGATTCCAGAGATAATTAAAACCATTTAAGGTGGGACAATTTTCAAAAAGAATCTGGGTTTTTTAAAGTTTCTCTTTGTCAATTCTTTTTTAGATTTTTTAAAAAATTAAGAGGATTTATCATTGTGTAAGTATGAAAAAAATTTATTCTAAAAAAAAAAAATGTATTATTGGAATTACCATGGATCCTGCTAGTTATATAACAATTTTATAATTTTATTTATTATAAGTGGGAATGGGATGATTCAGTGTGGTCGTTTTGGCGTGGCCGATTCGGCATTGGAACAATCCAGTGTTGGCCACTCGAGTTTGCATTTTTATAGAGATTTTATTATAAAAATTTGATTAAGAATTTAAGTTTGCTTTGGGGTGGCGTTACTGCATATCAACCATTTTAGATACTTTATGCTGAGAATTATAATTTTTATGCTTGAATAGTGATAATTTCAGTTGTTCTGTTATGCTCAAATTTAAGGAAATACCTTTGGAAAGGGTATGAATCCGCATATTTCTTCACATATGGATTGAATAGTAAAGGAAAGAAAGAAGTTTCAAAAATTGATTGTATATGGCATTAAATGACCAAAAAGGTTGATATCACATAAAACAAACCAATCAATCAATTCTTTTAATCCATCTTTATTCCTGCTGTTTTCTTTTTCATTTCTTTTTTTTCTCGCCTCAATCTATCATTCTTTATGTCTTCCTTTTCTCTCTATCATTCTCTTTGAATTGTTGCCCTTTTTTCTCTTTCTCCTCACTCTCTCTTTCTTTATATCATTTTTTTTTCTTTATCACTCCATTTATATTTTTTCTTTTTTTTTAATCACCTTTTCATATATTTTTTTTTTGTCCATCCATTTTTTCTCTTTCTTTCCTTACTTTGTGTGTTTTTCTCCTCTTTTTTCTATCACTCCTCTATTTAAAAAAAAAATATTTTCACTCTCTATTTATCCCGTATTTATATCCTTTTTTTCCTCTCTATAACTCCTTCCTCTTGTTTTCCTTTGTTTCTTAGCCCTTTCTATTTCTATATTTTTACTCTGTCTTTTCTTCAATATTTTCTTTCATTTCTCTTGCTTCATATGTAAGAACCATATTTTTTTTTTCTTATACAAAAACATTAAAAAATTTTCTTTTTTAATATCTAAAAAAATATCTTCTAAGAATGTCGATTAGAATTTTTAAGAGTTGTTGTCATTCTACTTTAATTAATTCACTTGTCAATAAAAAAGAAAAAAAGAAAAAAAGAAAGAAAAGAAAGAAATCAGTTTCATTTTTGCATAAATAGCTGCCCACTCATAAGATTTTTTTTTTAATTTCGAATGAAAGATCTTTTTGTATGAAAATTCTTACAACTTTTTTTTATCCTTCAGTTTAATCTTTATGAAGGAATCAATGTGATAATTAACTTCAGCAATTACCATTATAGCCTTTTAAAGTGTTGAGAAAGAGTAACAATTTACATAATAAAGAGTTTCTAAACAATTTTATGATTCTAAAAAAAGTTAAGTTTTCTTTCACAATGGAAACAATTAATACAAAAACTAAGAAATATAATAAATCATCAAATGTGAGTAACCTTGACCAGTAAAATGATGTGAATTGTTAGTGCCCTGGGTGAAGTCAGCTATTACACCCGCATTTTTTTGGCAAAGCATCTGGCCTGTCCTTGATGTTACACTTCTTTTTTTGAAGTGTAATTAAATTTATGAAAACCACAATAATTCTTTTTAGAATGGTGAATGCTGATCAGTTTATTTTGTTTTGCATGGAAGTATTCTATGATGCATCTCTGCTTCTGATGCACGGCCATGGCAGAGCTTGCTTTCTTAGAGTCTTACACACCGTCAATATCTGTGAGAGAGAAATTAAACTTTCCAGTCATTAATACATAACTTCAGTCATTATAACAATGTAAATTGCAATGTCCACTGATCCATTCAGTCAGAATAAAAATAGAAGGCATTATTTTTGGAATAACCTATGTAGCTAAGAAATTTCTGAATTAAATATGATTCTATAATGTTTTTTTCTCTCTCTGAATGAAACTTAGTTTTCTTTTGCATTACTCTTTGAATTTCATTTTGTTTAATGATAAATTTTTCTTCTATATTGATAAGGCTTGGAACTTTCTGAGTCACTCTCTGAATTAGTTTTTCTTGTTCTATAAAAGATGATTCTTTATTGTAGATGAACCCTAAAACTTTTTTTATCACATCTTGCACATTTTTTTCCTTCAAGGCAAGGTTCTAGTTAAAAAAAAAATAAATAAATAAATAAAATGTTGTCCCATGCAAAATGAAAAAATTTTGTTGAATTATAATTTTTTTGCATTTCTTTTCAAACAATTGTTTAATCAATGCCTCATTCATATTTTTAGTATGTAATTTTCTTTTTTGAATTATTTAAAGCTAAATTTACTTCTAAATACCCTAAAGGTATTTTTCAAAAGAACAAACAAACATAACATGAACTGTTCTTTAAAAAAAATAATTTGAGGAAGTTGTTTTACTTATTTACTTATGTATTTATATATTGAATAATTGATTGGAGGGCTGGAAAGGATATTTAGCCTTTTTAAGTTTTTGTTTCCTTAGAGAGTTGTTAAAGGTAGTCACAATTTATAAAATGTTTTTAAAATCTATTCCATAAAAGTGACTCATTCAGCTTACAAAAATATTTGCTTCTATCAGAATGGTAAAATAATTATTTTTATCTATCAACATACCTCCATTTATATCTAACTATCCCTATTTATTATCTATCTATCTCTATCTCTTTCTCTCTCTCTCTCTCTATATATATATATATATATATATATATATATATATATATATTAAAAATTAGATATGCTATTAACAAAATAAACAGAAACAAATAGTATATGTATATATCTTTTTCTTTATAATATTGTGATTTTTTAAAATTCAAATGCATTATACATACATTGTATGTGTTGAGTTTGATAATGGTTCCCTATATGGCATTAATTTGTTTGTTCATGTATTACGGCTTATCAACATTTTTAGGTCATTTAAGGCCAATAACTATCATTTTTGATAAACATTCCTTTGGCCACATCTACATTTTTAGATAAAAGAGTATGTGCTTTTTAATCTATAGCAGAAGGGAATGTTGGGATTCATTCCTTTCACAAGGATATTAGTCCAAGTATGAACATAAATGGAACGACTGGTAATCAAACTCACTTATTACAATTTCAAAGCCCCATTGTGTGTCCACTGCCCTAAGGGAACTTTTCGTATACAGTAATAAAATATTGTAAAATATATTATTATTTACAAATATACTTGAATTCAAAAATTTTTTTCTCAGTAGTTATGTATATTATCCACATAAATTTACACACCTCAAATATAGAGGCAAACACGCAATATATATTTTACCTAGATACGCACAATTTAACAGTTAGATTCCTATGCACACAAATATCTATATTTTTATGAAAAACGTTGTTACTTTTTCCTTAAATACTATTTAAAAAACTGAATAATTCATAAATCAAAACTCATTTTTGATTCAGAATCCTGAATTCTTGAAGCAAGAAAAAAAAAGTTCATCTCAGAAAAAATAATAATCAATTCTTTATTTTTTCCATTTAACTTATTCCACGAGATGCTAGAGATTTGCACTTATCCAATCATATGTTACCTTGATGCCGAGTGTATCAAGCCACTATTAGAAAGAATACTAAAGGGCATGTTCTGTGAAAGGTTTTTGTTTAGATTCTTCACGTGTGAAGATGTCCAACTGCTGTAAAAAGAGTGGGTGCCACATTAAGAGTCACTGCTGAAAGAGGAGTTTGGAATGAGCATTCTCAGAATCCATTTTGTCTACATTCAGGAAAATGGTCAAAAAAGATGTATACTAATATAGCAAAGGGAATTAAAATATATTAAGGCAGTAACTAATTTTTCAAACCTACTCTATTATACACAATGAATTTTTTTTTTTTATGTTTTTATATTTGATTTTTTTCTTGCTAGACATTTAACGTTTGTATTGAAAATGTATAAAACAACCAGTCACATGAAGAAAATGAAGTTACAGTGAAGACAATATGGCAATAACAAAGGAAGTAGAAATTATTTATACATCAAATGTTTTGCTTAAAAACAAGAAATTTTTTTTTTAATTATTGAAAAGCATGTTAAGTTTGTCTTTGTTAAAACCCTGTCATTCAACATTGGTGTGCTCGCTCCATGATTTCCGATCCTTCATTATAGCCTCCCAATTCTCTACCTCTATTTTTAGGGCCGTCAAGTTGCTTTTAATTACATCCTTTGTTGAATTATTTTTAGTCTAATGATTATAGGGTATGATCACAAGAATTTGACCAATACATTATTTACAGAGGGAAAATAAAACCAATTACAAAATGAAGACTACATAATTCACCTTATTTAATGAAGCTAGATTCAGTTGATTCTCATTTCACAAATGACAGAGAGACACTGATTGTTACCATTGCTATTATTACTAATACTACCATACATTTGGGCTACTATTGCTACACAAATGGATTGTTACTACTGCACCTGCTACTACTGTTGCTGGGATATTCATTTGGATTTGTTACCATTCTAAATTAAATTCCTTTTTATTTTTTTAAAGAATAATTATACTAAAAAGGTGGCTTATAGGACCAAAAGTTATTTACTCAAAAATCACTTGTATTCTGGTGGAATGGAGTCAAAATTTTAATTATGGCAAGTTAAATTTTTGGGTTACCTTCAAATTCAAAATGGAAGAAAAATGGACAACGGATGAAAAGGAACATTATTTGTCCAAAAGAAAGCCTAAAATAATTTCTTTATATACCGAATTAATATCCTTAAAGTGTTAGGTGGACAAAAACAATCATGTATTATAACATTCACACAGCCATTTTCTTTAGTATAAAATCATTATACCATTTCCTTAGTCTGTGTCATGGGTGGTTTTCTTGTTTCAACTTCCAATAGAATAGATGCTAATTTATGTGCTATATATATATATATATATATATATGTATATATATATATAGGTCTGTAGATGTTGATTTATTGATAAATCACTATAATCAGTTAGAATATATTCATAACTGTTTCATGGTGGATTTTTAAGCTTTTTTCCTTTTAACTAGAAGCATACACCATTATTCTCTCTCTCTCACTCACTCACTCACTCCCAAACACACACACACACACACACACATATTGATTGATTGTTGTAAAACAATTTAGTTTTTATAGTAGTAAGATTATATTCATATGAAGTTTGATCTTTTTTTGTCTTTTTTTGCTAACTAGATTTTTTCTTATAATGGACTTTCTTTTGGGCAATTGCAAAAAAGATTTACAAACTTTTATATAGGTTAGAAAATTTTTGAACTTCTAACTAAACATTTCAAAGCAAGAATTGTTATATAAATGTTATATAAATAGATACCTTCCATTTTTGGAAAATTGCTAGTGTATATCTATATAATCTATTTAAAAAATGTTGGAGAATATAACAGGCACACCAGGTTACATTAGTGTTTACTGAGTTCCATAAGTTTATTTCAAGATAAAAAAAACTATGGTCATTTGATTTTAATAAAGATAAGATAAATACCATGTAAAATATGGTCTTAGATTAAATGTTAATTTAATGGTGTTGATAAGGTTATATTGCATTGCTTAATAAAAGGTTTAACTTTTGAATGATAAAACGTTTTAATTCTAGCTAGTTCATTATATATATGAACAGAAAAGTACTCTTAGGTGACATATGAATACTTTCATTCACTACCAGTCATGGGTTACTTTAATATTACTATTACTTTTCTAATGTTTTGATAGCTTAAATCAAAGGAATTTCAGAGTCAGAAAATTATTGCCAATTTCCTCAGAAGAATTTGATTACATGATATAAACTTATATATCTTATGTATCTTTACTACCTTTCTCTCTATACCGCTTTTTACATTAATATTTGAACTAATACCATTGGTAGAGGTCTGAGTCCACACATTTTCTAGAGCTATGGATTAAATAGTATTTATTGTGTCATTCAAATTACTAAGTGTCAACAAAAAGAACATTTCTTGAAAATTATTACTCCTGGCATTAAATGGCTTTAAAAAGCTGATACGCTATTAAACACACACAAAACAAATCTATACCACTGATCTCTCTTTTTTCTCTTCTTTGGTTGCTTCTCTCTTTTACTCTAACTTCTACTCTCTTACCTGATTTCTATCTACCCTCTCATCTCTCACTTTCTGTACCTCCCTCACCTCTCTACTCTCAATTCCCTTCTTGCTCCATCCCTTTATTTTTTTACCTCTATATACTATTTTCTTCTATACTCTGATCTTGTTTGTTTGTTGGTTGTATGGCATATCAATCTTTTTGGTAAAAGCTTAGGCTCTGAAATCGTATTACACAAGTTCAAATCCCAGTTAAAACCATTGCCTTTACATTATGTTGCCTTGGGCAGATGGTACTCATTAACTCAGGAGAGTAACTCTTCTAGGTCAAGGGCAACACTTATTACAAAAACCAAGGGATATAATGGGTACATAAAAAAATGGCTTTGTGCCTAAATAGGGTTTGTGCTCAACCAAGTAAATATAATATCAACCTTTTTAGGTCATTTAATGCCTAAAACAACCATTTTTGATAAACTTTTTTGTGTACCAATGTAGTTTTTTTTTATAACACAGTATGCACTATTTAATCCATAGCTGGAAAAAATGTGGGTATTTATACCTTTCCTAAGGGTATTAGTCAAAATGTGAATAAAACGAATGGGATTTTTGCGTACAACTCCAAAGTCAAACTGCCTATCTACTGTTGCATGTGGACTTCCCCCATTTCTGCTTTTATTGACCCTCTTGCATTTTTCTTTCTCTCTGGATCTTCTTATCTATTTCCACTCTGTTCTCTTCTCTTTAAAACCTTATCCCTAACCATTTTCTTTATTTTACTCTATTTCTTCTCACTTTGAAAGGACATATACCCTTTATAAAATAAAGAACAAAAAATTCTATGAAAGCAGTTTCGAGTATGTTTGTAATTCTGTTTTTTTTTTTTGTGGGATATTTTTGTGAGCAAAAAGGAACTTTTTTATCTTCTGTTTGTGGAAGAGCAGCAAGCCAGGAAAATATCACCATGGTTTTAAAGGAATTCTGAAAAAATAAAAATAAGAAAAAAATATGAAGAAAAACATTAATTAAAAAAGGTCAAAGAAAGAAAGAAAAAAATCAATGCTGCAAAACAAAGAAACAATTAAAGAACAAATGTAAAAATTTTGATGAAGAAGTAATGAATGAAGAAGAAAGAAAAACTATTTAGAAAAAAAATTGATTAGAAATGAATGAAAAAAATAAAAAAAAATTCATTGATTATGAAGAAAAATACAACAGATCATTGATAAAGAAGAATGAAAAAGTCATTGATTAAGAAGGAAAAAAAACAAAATTGAAAAAAGGGTAATTGAAATAAAGAAAGAAAAAAATTGAAGAAAAAAATATAGTTGATAATGAAAGAAGGAAAAAAAAGAAAAATTGAAGAAAAGGTAATTGATAATGAAGAAAGAAAAAAAATATAGTTGATAATGAAGAAAGAAAAAAAAATAAAGAAAAAAATATAGTTGATAATGAAAGAGGGTAAAGAAAGAAAAAAAATGAAGAAAAAAATGTAGTTGATAATGAAAAAAGGAAAAAAAAAAGAAAAATTGAAGAAAAGGTAATTGATAATGAAAGAAGGAAAAAAACCTGGTAGAAAATAAAATAATGAAGAATAAAGAAAGCAAGGAAGAAAAAATGGAGACTGATAAAAGAACAATTAATAGTTTAAAAGAAAAATTAGTGCGAAACACAGTTAATTTTTGGTGATGTAGGATGAAGGTAACAAAAAATCCTGGAGTTAGAAAAAAAAGTTTTTATAAAAAAAAAGGAAGGAATAAAGAAGGGAGGAGGAAAGGTGATCAAGGAAAAGGGAAAAAAGAAAGTAAAGAAACAAGAACCATTGGTTAAGGTAAAAAAAACATCAGTCAGGAAAGAAGTGAGAGAAAATAAAAAAGAAAGAAAGAAAAATCTTTATCAAGAAACAGCAAAGAAAAAATTACCATTTTGTAAATTAGTAATTTTTTCTTTGCTTGATATATATTTCTTGATATAGATTTTTCTTTCTTTCTTTTTTATTTTCTCTCACTTCTTTCCTGAATGAAAAAAAAGTTGAAGAAAAACAGGAAGAAAAAAAAATTTGGTTAGGAAATGAAGAAGAAGAAGAAAAAGAAAAGAGGGAAAAATTGGAATGAAAAACATGGCAGGTAAAGAAGGAAGAAAGTAAAAATGTTGAAAGAAGGAAGAATTCTTATCCAATAAAAAGATAAAAGAGAAAAAAAACTTGTGTGGTCGGGACGGGAAGTGTTAATCTATCTTATGCAAATGTCACAAGTCAAACAGTAACACCCAAAAATGAACCACTGCCTGTTTTTCTAACAACTTAAGGCCCCTGGAATTATTTGTGATTTCCAAGGTTTGATTGTCGGTCTTTGATGCAATTGAGACACTCTGACAAAATTAAACATGAAAAGACAGATCAATCAATGTGGCTAAAAAAGAAAAAGCACAGAGATGGACAATTTGGCTTGGGATTTTGATGAGATTGTTTGAGCTGATCTCCATTATGTCTTCAAATGAGTCTCTTTACCTAAAAGAAGACATTTAAAAACACACACACACACACACACAAATGTTTAACCTCTGATTGGTTAGCCAGTAAACAGTTTATGTGTTTCACCCTTTGACAACCACAACTATTTCCAAACACTAATTGCAAGGTATTTTCAGCCAACCTTTCAACAAACCAATCGATTAGAGTTAAGTTATGAAAATAGTGACCCCCACATGCTCCAACTTATTTGA
Organism: Idiosepius hallami; assembly: GCA_034780655.1. Lineage (NCBI taxonomy): Eukaryota > Metazoa > Mollusca > Cephalopoda > Idiosepiidae > Idiosepius > Idiosepius hallami. The sequence goes on along the minus strand of JAUZSX010304403.1, from coordinate 11,407 downwards.
GACCAATATTGCACACACATTCCTATTCAAATGTTATAGCAATAGAGTAAACTTTAAGCTGGGGTGGCAAGTTGTTTTGATCGATACATAATAAAGGGAAAGTAAAGATGAAAATCTATCAAAGGAAGGGAAAAAAGTCAAAGGGACTTGTTAAAGGGATTCCTAGCTCCCTCGTTAGATTATTCCTGTGACTTTTTATATTTAAAAGTTTGAAAGTTGGAATATTTAACATAAGGAGTCTAGAAAATTTCTATTTTTTATCAAAGATTTCTTTAAAGATACTGTAGATATAATTTATAATTCATTCATTTGTTCTAGAAACTCAATACTCATATTGACTTGATTTAATGTTTTTCTACTGCATGTTAGTCCAGTTACTAATAATAGCTTAAAAGGTTGGTTGTCATAATACTTAGTATCAAGGAATAAAAGCTATAGAAACTTTTTATTATGTTATTATATAGTTGTTTTGTTTTTTTTGTTTCTAATTTTAGTCTTAAAGAATTTTTTTATAAGATGTCTGTTCAAAAAATACCCAATGAAGTAAAAATATTGAGGTCTTTCTTATAAATCATATTATCTTTTTGAATTAATTTATTTGCAGACTGTTGCTTTCATCCTCCATAGTTGTTGTTTCAAATTAATACATAAAAAGCCTTATCTTTAACAAAAAATCTCAAATAAATACAATAGTGTTTTATTTAGATTTTAAATTAAATTTTTGACCCAATGAAAAAGTCATTAAAGTTTATCTATTTGATCAACAAAATCAAAAATTTTGGGCCTCAAATGGAAAAAAAAATATTTTGTACTGAATACCTTTCCCTGAATTCTTACAATAGCTTTTATCTGGATTTTTTGGAATTACTAAAATTTAAATTTAGTGTAATTGATTGGTGGTTATAATTTTTGTAGAAAAATTTTCTTTTAAAATGATTTAAACTTTTCTAAATAATGATTGATGGATAACAATAAAAGAGCATGGAATAACATGGATGCAGAGTCAATTTGTTACAGTTGATTAAAAGACACAATACACGTATAATTCAATGATCTGATAAAATTGTTTCTCTTTAAGGAATATTGAAAAAAAACTGATCTTTCTACAAATTGTTGCTCTATGAGCGATCTTTCAGCTAAAATCAATTGTTTCTACAAATAATCTTTTTAGAAAGAATATTCCAACAAAGTCACATTTTTCCACAGTTTTAGACTGTTCTAATGAAATCAGATTTAAAAAAAAATGTTTTTCAGTGAAGTACTTATCAAAAAATTAAGATTTTTTTCAACAAATAGTTTCTACAAAGAAAATAACTTGATTTTCCATTAACAACCCAAAAAGAGCTCATATGCCATTAAACACAACAACCTAGGAACCAGCCATTTTTACTTTTCAAGAGTTTTATATAAACAAATAAGAATATTGATGGAAATATAATCATCAGTGGCTGAACTGTTTGTTTTACATAAAAGGAAATCTCCAAGATTGTTATCATATTTCTTTTTGCTCTCTTCTGTGAAGTGGTAAACCTAAAAAGAAAATCTATTTGTATTTGGGTGAAATGTCATGACTAAATATTAGACATTTATTTGTGATTTATTTCACTTTTCATTCATCATTTATCTGCAAGTAAAAATGGTATCACTTAGATGTTTGTATTTACAAAGTAAAAATTGACATTTTTGTTTTTGATCAGCAGACAAAAAAAAAAGATAAGACTCAGGAAAAGAAAGTCTAAAACATTAAATATCTTTTTCATTTTTATCATTTCCAATATTGAAAAAAATCTGTTCAGTTTTTAGGATAAGTAGAGAGAAAAAGCAAACCAACCAGCGAGTTGAAAATTGAACCAATTCTTTACTTTTACCAATGAGAGAAAAGACATTTTTGGTCTAGTGAATACACTAAGAATTGAATATGTTTGTTTAGGAAGTTTAGTGTTTTGGAAACTGAGAGGTTGATGGCTAACCTTAATGTCAGATAAGTTGGCAATAAAGGTTATAACCACTCAATTGCAGGCAGTCCTAAATCAAGGAATAACTAAAAATAAAAAACTTGAAAAAATATAAATTTGTTTTTTCAAAACCCTCTAAAACTTGGCCTGGAAAATATTAGAACCCTCTGACAGTAGATCTTTATAAACTTAGCCTTGAGCTATACTACAGTTCACATGTATAACTTTATTATATATGGAGATTTCCATAAGGAAACTGAAGAACTTAATATATCAAGAATATCTTTGAGTAAATAAAATTAATGTGATCTTGAGTTAAAATTGCATGAATCAAAATCCAAACGACATTTTTTGTGTTTTAGTTTTCAAAATTTAAGCTTAATGAGAAAGAGCTTAATAAGAACTTTAAATTTCTGAAGCAAATTTTGATTTAAGACTTTAAAATCTAACTTTAAGATTTTGGTTTTCTTTTGAATTTCTATAAAAGGTAATAAATATATATACATATATATATAGAGAGAGAGGGAGAAAGAGAGAGAGTATAAAAGATAAAAGTCTAAAATTATAATAAATGGAATCATTATTAATTCCTCCTTCATCATGAAATTAATTGCTTTTCTCATCTATTTGTTTAGAATGTGATAAATTTAGTTGAAAATCTAAAGTTTATTGCATTAGTTATTCATTTTTTTTCAAAATACTTTTTCAACCAAGCAGAATTCTGAATCACAAATGCAAACACAAACATACACACACACACACACACCTGTCTTTCTAAATAGATTTAAATATTCACACAAATATACAAGACATTCCAAAAGTAATGCTTCCTATATTTTTATTCCATCTGAAAGGATCAGAGGGGATTGCAAATTGCATTGTTATCATGACTGTACTTATGCAGTCATGAAATGGAAGTTTTATCTCTCTGTTGCAGATACTGTTGTTTTGAGACTCTAAGAAAGTAACCCCTCTTCTGGACATGTGCTGGAAGCAGACATGCATTATTGAATTTTGCCATGCAGAAAAAAATTGAACCAATCAACATTCAATGGCGTCTGTTGAATTTTCTTTAAAACTCATAGAGTTCATGTCGGCACAGTTAGGAAATGGGTTTGTTGATTCCAGAGTGGTGACAAAGATGTGATTGACTCCTGATGCAAAAATGGATCACTTCATTCATCACTTGCAAAAATTCATTAAGAATGGTTATGGCTATGTAGAAAAACAAATTCTGGTTGCTCGTTCTACTGGTACCAATCCCCTCTTCATAGCTCTTCAACATTTTAAGTTAAAAGTTAAAAAGTAGGAAGCATTACTTTTGGAACAAGCTTTGTCATAATAATTTCCCATGGTTGAACTCTATCATTATAAAAATCATGAAATTTGGCACTTTATTAATCAAAATATTTTTGAATTCTATAATCTAAATAAAATGTGAGAAAATTAACTATAAACAATTAATTTATGTCATTAGAGCGACATTTATATAACTTTTTCTTTTTCCTACTATATTACCTTCATGAATATCAATCCAACATCCAAAATTTTCGAGGGAGAGAGGGAGTACAAAAATTGATCTTGATGCTGATGGACATATTATCTTGAAAAATGTTGTGACTAATTGAATTGTGCGTCATTTATCATTTGTGTTTCATCATTTAGTGGGTTTTTTAGTGTTCAATCATCAAGATGTCTTCAGTCAGTAAGTATATTAATTCTAATCTCTCTTCTACATACTCTACTCATATTTATTGGATTGAAAAGATCCAATTAAGCTTTTATCAAATTAGATCTCTAATGGACATTCTGGCTTTCAACTTTCATTGGTTTCAAGGATCAATATTACTCTTAAAACTGTTTTATTTTGCCTTTATTTTCTCTCTGCTTAATCTATATGAATATGATGATGATGTTGATCGTACAGATAAAACATTAGGGTGATTTTTGTTAGGCCCCAAAATTGCTTCAGAAACTGGGGCTATAAAAACACCTCTCCAATTCAGTGCATGTCATGCCAGTTCCCTTCATCTCTGCATTGATATTTTTGTTCTGATTCACTCACTTTTCCTTTCCCTTGTGAATTTAAGTCAAGGACATACAGAGTGAAACCAGAAGCAGAGAAATGTGGCCAATCCAATTCTGTTTCTTAATGGAAGTTTCAATTGGGGTTTGTCTGGTTCAGTTGTATATTTAGTCATTAGTGAGGAATTAGAGCCATCTTCAGTATTAGATAGATAGAAATCCTTTCCAGAATGTTATGCATAATATCTAACTAGAATTTCTATGAAACTGCAATCATTAGAAACTAGAGTATTTTGAAAAAATAATGATAGCTACTCTAGTAGTAGAAAAGGTGGTAACAATAATTAGTAATCTTTAGCTATTCATCCTCAGGGAAAACCACTTTGGACTGTGATTAGGCACTTGAACTCTAAAATTGGTGTACATGAGTTTGAATCATGATCATTCCATCACATTCATATCTAGACTAATACCCTTGGGAAAAGTGTGAACTCCAATTTGTCTCCAGTTATGAATTGAATAGTGACTTCATTAGCTAAGTTATACATGCAGGTTTTGGGACCACTTGTGAATTCCAAATTCCCTGATAACTCACTAGATGAATTCATGTGAATTGAATGGTTGGAGCTGACTCAACCTAAACAGGTCAGTAAATTGTTAGATACACACACATACTCACACGCATACCTATGTAGGTGAGTTAGTTAAAATTAATTTATGAATGAAAACATGTCCAGAAAAAGTGCTATCTAACAGCTTCCAGACGTTTGTCACATCTATTTTGCCCCTAAGATTTGTATTGATCTAAAACTATGGTTTGAATATATTTTAAGGATGTTATGAGCTTAGAATGAATCCATAGCCACTGAATCTGAAAGAAAGTACTTTAATTACTCTAACACCTACTCACTCATAAACTCTGTGTCTAGAAACAGACCAACTTAAGATTATTCATATATATTTATTAGATGATGTAAATAATTTGGCCGAAAAATATGCTTAAAATGGTTTCTTGCTGTATGTGAGATACTAGATTTGGATACCACAGTTCATTAGTGTAATGTGCTTTTTTTACTTGTTTCTTTCTTTTTTTGTTGTTGTTGAGAGAGAAAATGTGTGTTAGTTTTTTTTTCTTTGTTCTTTTTTCTGCTGCTTCCATATTCTAAATCAGTACTGTTGTATTACTTATGTTATGTAAATAGTACTTTCCTGGATTCACACTTATTTTTGTCTTGTTTTATAAACTTTTAGAAACCGGATTTAATAATAGGCAACTTGAATCTCATTCCTACTTCTACTTTATCATTGTTATAAAGTTTATTCTAACATTGTTTTTTTTTATATATAAACTAGCAAAAAATTCCCATCTAAACCAGAAGGAGGGTCAAAAGTTATATCATCACAGCCATAAAAAATCCTAATTGTATTAAACAATTGCTACCACTAATAACTAGTTCGAACAATTATGGATGTAAAAAAAGCAGACTAGGTAAAATATTTTGGCACTAAATCATGCCCCTAATTTTATATGCCAAAACAACAAAAATTATATTTATATTTGGGCACGAAATGATCCACTTAATTTTATATGCCAACAAAAATTATACTCATGAATATGCATGCTAGATAAAACATTTTTAGCTTTAAATAATCCCAGGGGTTTGATATGCCAATTAGAATTATATTCACAAAAAATTGGACATTAGATACAATAGCTGTTTGAAAAGTGTGTGTATGAAAGAGAGAGAGAGAGAGAGAGAGAGAGAGAGAGAGAATTAAATATTAGAAAACAGATTAATGGATTGATAGAACAATATAAATTCAAATAAGATGAAAATAAACTGATCCAATCAAAATGACATAGAAAGATGTGATTTCATGCTATTAAAAAACTTCGTAACTTTTGGTTCAGTATTTTATCAAATTGCTTTTATAAATATTAAAACTAAAGTAAACAAAATGAAAATCTTTAGAATAAATACAAATTCTAAATCAAATAGTTACATAATGGATTTTTACAACTTGTATTTGACAGATTCAGAAAATCTAACTTCAAAGACGTTAAATTTGATGATCATCATTATAGTAATAATAATAATAATTATAATAACAACAAAGACATTGTTGGAATCAGGGACCTGAGGAGGTGCAGCATCATACAGTCTTTGATTGAAATGTAATGGAATTTACTAAAGTTTTTAAAGGTCTAAGTGTAAGCAAAGACATTTCAGAAAGGAGGGTATCATAGAATAGAAATCTGAAATTCAAAAAAAAAAAAACTTAAAAAAACAACAAGAAATTAAACAGAAGATCTAGTAAGGAAAGATTTTAAAAAAAAGAAAGCATAAAAAGATATCATGACATTATACAAAACCCCAATGTTTGGAAACAAAAAAAAATGTACAATAAAAATAGTAAAATCATACACCAAAAAATAACGAAAGTATCAGAGAGAAAAAAATATTATTTTTATTATTTGTAGATTTTTCTTCTCTTTATGGTTATATACAATATATTGCTAGCAATATTTCCTTTGGCTTTCTTCGTGTGTCACTTATCAATCTTGGGAAAGTCTGGAGCTTGCTCAAATATGCAAATAAAATTTTTTTATTTGAAACCTAAGGGTAGACTGTTCTTATTTTATAAGTAACAACTTGGTATTGATTTCAACTTATATATATTCTTTTTTTCTTCTTTTTCTGACTTTCTCTAAGAGTCAGAACTGAAATTGCAACCTCCAGATTATTATCAGTAAGAACCTGTACATGCCTATAAGCAAGAATTAAAAAAAAATGTCAACAAAAAAATTATGACAAAGACAATTGGGCAAGACTTTAATATCCTAGTTAACTATAAATAAATTTAGGCGAATAGAAAGATTGCGAGAAAGAAAGAATCTCAGACTCTAAACAAAAGACAAAATAACTGATCGATAGTTTTTAAAAGAATAAAATAAAGTTATAGGTATTGCTATAGATGAACATTAACAGATTCAATCAGACTAAGATAGAAAAATATTATAGATATATAATAAACCAAGTTAGGCACAAGGCCAGTTTTTTGTGCTCATCATATTCCCAAGATTTTTGTAATCCGTGTTGCTCTTTATTGACTTGAAGCCTCTCATCTACCTATTTTTAATTTAAAATCAGTGTTATTATTAGACTTAGATGAGTTATTCTCCTGAGTTAATGAACCTCATCTGCCTAAGGTAATTGAAAGTGAATGTATTAATTTTGACTAGATTTGATTTTTTATAATATGATTAAAGAATCTAAGCTTTTGCTACTACTTCAACTTTGTTGCCTAGGATAGAAAATTATATACATTTTGCTACTTCCAAATTTAGGAATTACTTTTAGTTTAGTATTTTATCAAATTGTGTATTAAACCAATTGTAGTGTTTTAAGTAAATGAGTTCATTAAAAATGAAGATAAGTGGAAAACCTGGAAGAAATTTATTCTAATAATAATTTTCATAGTTATTTTTTCTGAAAGAACAACTTGTAGTGACCTCTCACTAAGGTCAGAAAATAGGACAATTAAAAGTATTTTCACATTAACATTGTGTTTCCTTTTCTTCCTTTTTCAATCCTCTTCTACATCAATCCAAGAACTACTACTATAAAAATCCCTTGTCTCTCTCCCGCTCTCTCATTCCTTCTCTCTCTCTCTTTCTCTCTCTCTCTCTGATCAATCCTTACTGCCCAACAGCCAGAGTCAGTTCCTCAATAAGCATGAGGGTAACCAGCCACTCAGCTGTATATCATAGGTTTTGAACAAACCATGAGGGACTCAATGTTGAATAAAGATTCTTTTCAACAAATTAATGTTTGTATTGTTCCCTTATTATTTCAAACAACAAAACCTTAGATACAAATATTCCAATGGTGATCCAGACAAAAAGAACAATATTACAAACTCCTTTTTGGATTAGAGAATAAAATCAAAGATCATTCTATGCAGTCAGATATTAATAAAGAACTTAGAAAGTTCCTGAACATAGATTTTGTAAGAAAATTAATCACCAGGCATTTTCTGGGCAATGATGATAAATTCAAAGTCTTACAAAAACCAAATATTTTTTTCTGAAGAATTTAAAACATCATTTTTCATTTGTCCACATTCTGCTAAATGTCTCTGTGCACTGCAAAGAAAGATTTCTTTTATAAATGATTTATATTCTCCAAGATGATGCCAATTGATTCCATTGACTTCCTTACCCCATCATTCTTTTTTTTTTCTTAAAAAAAGGAAGAAACAAAGATGACATTTATCTTTTTTTCTCTTTCTCTTTTTCTCAATTGTAGGTTTCTTAGTGATAAATAAATAATTGGTTTCAACATAGATATTGTGTTTTTTTAGGAGCATAAGGATGTCGTTTGGGTAAATTATGGAAATGGTAGAAATTCAAATTTATCAAAATTATCTATCAATAAATGCAGGAATATAAAATAGAATTTAATAAAAAAAAATATTATTGATCCCTATCATTATTTAATTCAACTTATCTAAACTTCTATTCGCCTCTTCATTGTTATCTTTGCTCAATGATAAAAATGAAGGGGATAGTAGAAGTCTGAATGAGCATCTCATAAATTCAGACAACCATTATGAACCTCTGTCTTACTTTTCAGAAAATTTGAAATCTTATCTTGAGTTATAACACTATTTAAGTAAATTATAGATTACAACTTAAGATATTTATGTTCCTTACTCTAAGAGCCTGAAGTTGCATCATGATCTGATTGCTTCCTTTGTAAGTAAAAGAAATACATGCAGTCATCATGCAAAATTATATAATTCAGGGTTAAGTGGTTTATGTTGTATCAAGGTGTAGAATATAATGAGACTTCAACTTAATTAATCTATTTTTTTTTATTGGAAACATTTGTATCTTACAGTCTTTATAATCAATTGGAATTTTTATTAATATGTATCTGAATAAATCTGAATAAATTGTAGTTCTTCCGAATCATCATAGAATTATTGATAATAAATATGAGGTTTATTAGGCTATATGGTGTGTTAAAGATAGTAGTCAGTTACATTTCGGAACTATAACTACATTTTTTTCGTGCCTGTCATAGTAAATTCAGTTGTTAAAGCTTATATTTGTTCTTCTTTCTCCTTTTAGAGTATTAAGAGCTGAAATATGCAATAACCATTAAAACAGCAATGAACATAACAAAATAACCCACAAAAACAACTGAATTCCTAAAAACAGCCATGAAAAAAGACAACTAGTTTGATAATGGAGTTATAGCTCCAAAATATAACTGACTACTACCTGTAGCACATCATATAGCCTTAATAAATCTTATATTTATTATTAATATCTATCTATCATAAAACAATTACAGATTTGGTTGACTGAATTTATCAGATGAGCTAAGATTTTCACAAAAATAATGTCAATTGGTTTATCAAATTTGTCAATTTGGCTTATCACTTTTAAAAATATATTATTGTGATTTGATTTTAAAAAAAAGGAAAGAAATAAGAGAAAAGGTAACCAGTTATAGGAAAGTGGCAATATTTGATACATTTTACACTCCACTTTACACATCTCTACATGACTTAATAGTCTTAAACATCAGGTTCTCTGGGTTTGAAACTTGAAAGTCTTACAGATAATATCTTTTTTCTTCATATTACTAACACATTCAATATTCTAACTGAAATTGTGGGAAAAAATTGGTGATAACTTTGCATCAGTGTTTTGTGTGTGTGTATTTGCACAAGCAAATGCATTTACAACTAACATCATTAAATTGAAGGGTTTGAAACGAAACAATTGCTAACCTAGATAACTTGTCACCTTTCATCTTTTGGAGAAAGTTTTTTTTTGTTAGCTTTTAACCTCTTGACACTTAACATTTTCCAAATACTGCTACTGTTACTCATCCATTTTGAAATGTTTGCAATGTGAAGGCCTATTAGTTTTCATGGTTCAAAGGTTAAAATAAATATGGCTTCCAGGAAGAATAGTTGATGTGGATAATAGTTACTGAGATACCAACAATGATGCTGATGATACATTCTGTGAAAGAACTATCAAGGTCATTACATAAGCTTGGGTTACTTCTTCTGTTAGGATGGGGTCTGGGAATGGTTATTCTTTTGATTGGAATGGACATCATTATTTACTTGTGATGGCCACATATTTTTTTTTTTTTTTTGATGTCCAATCACCTTTTTTTTTAGAATTTTTTTCGGAAAGTTATTAGTTTAGTTAGTTTAATGTGTTCATTTTTTAACAAACTGTGAAAAGGCTGATAATAGTTCTATTCAGTCAGATACTGAATAAAATGTGATTTTCATATCTTTACCATTCCTAAGTGGAACAGATTAGATAATAAAGCTTTTGAAACTTTAACATCAGTAATATAATTACAGAAAACAATTTTGTATAAACTTATCAAGGAAATTTTCCTTGGAAATTCATAATTAGTATCATCCAATCATATCATAGAAAGTGAAACCATAACTAAAATAGTAGTTTAAATGCAGACACAAGAAACTATTTTTCCAACTGAAAACCAAACTGAGTTTGCTTCACCGGTCTGAATAAACTATATATGAAATTTCATGTCTGTAGACCAAAACACGGGAAGTAATTTGAAAGAGAATGTCCTTCAGATAGAGAAACATACAAAGGCACTTTATATATATATATATGTATGTGTATGTATATGTATGTATATATGTATGTATATGAATATATGTATATATGTATGTATATATATGTATGTGTATGTATATATATATGTGTGTATATATGTATGTATATATATGTATGTGTATGTATATATATATATGTGTATATATGTATGTATATATATATATGTATGTATATGTATATATATGTATATATATATATATGTATATATACAGTGCCAGCAAAAAGAAAGTCCGCATTTGTAATTTTTTTCAAAAACTGCAAATTTAAGCTTAATTTAATATAATTGTTTAAACAACCTATACTCATTTGATTCGACTTTTATTCCTCTATAATTCTATCTGTTCATATATGACTTTTAATTGAAATATTCTAGTCTTCACGTCAATTTAAAAAAATAACTTTAAATTGAGGAGGCAAAAAGAAAGTCCGCAGCAACAAATAAGCTTAAAATCACTCTAAAATTTGCATATTTTAGTCACTAAACATCTCTAATCACACTAAAATATCCATATTTTAGTCTTCAAAGCATCTCTAATCGTAAACTTTGTTGTTCCAGGTTATACAACGTAACATTTATTCCATATGCCACGTCTTACGCTTAGCGATTGCCAGGAGCTCATTAATCTCCACCTTTATGGGTTATCCAATCGAGAAATTGGTAGCAGATTGGAATGTAATGAGAAAACGGTACGAAAGACTGTGCAAAAGCACCAAAGCACCGGCAGTGTTCGTGATGCCCCTA
>JAUZSX010304392.1:0-12790 GCA_034780655.1 Idiosepius hallami | reverse complement strand
TAACGAAGGGCTGATACATCAACGAAGGACTCGACATTCACCTTCCATACCTTTCCTATCATTACCATTCGTTACAATGGATTATAAAAATTATGGCTTTTTCGATTTTTTTTATATACTTGTAGTATTGCTGGTTTTGCCCAGGCACCAGGGACTTGCCATTATGTTAATTAAGGAAGCCTATTATATAGGAAAGCAGATAATGCTTTATTATACTAAATTCATCTCTATAGTTTTTTTTATACTAAATTCATTTATAGTGCTTTTTTCTTCTACACCCATTTATAATGCTTTCTAATACTAAATTCATTTCTGAAGCTTTTCTGTAAGGGAATTAAAGAAGTCTATTATATAAAGGCAATATTGTAAATATGTAAATTTTAGTGGTTTGAATCATTTTTTTTTAAAATAACTATTGTAGTTTCTTTTTCTGAAGTGCTCTTTGTATAAACAAGATGAAATCATCATGCATCTTCAGCGAGATAGAATTCACTAGACTCTTCCAGTATTCTTTATCTGCCATAGCACCTGGAAGATCTTCTTAGGGATTGATATACAAATCGTTGTATCCCATCTGAATACTAATGTGGTTGATTGCAAGCTGGATATAATGGAGTTCAAAAAATTTAAAAAAAAAAAAAAGATAAGCCAAAAATTTCATATTGTTTATTTACAGTCCTTTTCCACTGAAATTCAGGACAATATTACCAACTAAAATTTTCTTCTTCCTTTTTTTTTTTTTTTTTAATTTTCTTCTTTTCTTTCTTCCATCCTTTCTTTCTTTCATTATATATAATATACATAATACATTCTTGGTGTAACATGGTATTGCTTTGTCCCTTTCCCAAACTGTTTTTTTATCTGACAAAGAAAACTGTAAGAAAACCTAACACATGTCAGTTTTTGAATCTTGAGGTGTTTTGCATCATATTTTTGTGTGTGTGTGTTAGTGTGTGTGTGTGTTAGTGTGTGTTAGTGTGTGTGTGTGTGTGTGTTAGTGTGTGTGTGTGTGTGTGTGTGCATAGTGAAAATATTTCAATAAATAATCCAACAATGTAAAAAAAATGTAAAAAAAAAAAAAAAAGTAAAAACCAACTTTCTTGTAGTTAAAATGTTTCACTTTTGTTTTTTTTTAAGGCTTTTTCAAGAATAAATAAAGTTTTCTTTTTTTTTTTTTCACAATTTAATTCACTCTTGAGTAAGCCTTTTTAAAACAAAGGTGAAATATTCAAACTATTGTAGGTTCGACTATCCCTTCCCCTCTTTCTGTATATTTCACGCACACATATGTATGTATGTATGTATATTTAGGCCAGAATGGTCAGAAGGCCCGTAAAGGTGATCGAGAAGACTCTGCCAAAAACAGTTTTGTTTGTTTTTCATTTGATTTTTTTTCTTTTTTTTTTCTTTTTTTTAAAGGCACCAGTTTGATAATTACAGGGAAATGGGATCACAGAGCTTTCTGATCTGGAATTTTTCTGATTGTTTTTACTTAGGGCTTATTTGCGCTGGTAAAAGAAAACACACTCTCGACTGCCAGTGGCTGTGTTGCCTTTGCTTATACTGCTTACTCTGAAAAATATTAAAAACAATTTGTTATGAAAATAGGAAAATTTTTGATAATTTTGTTTGTATTATAACTCGGGCTGTGACAATATGATTTTATTAAAGAATATTCTTGCCGTTAATTGACCATTATGCAATTTTACTATATCTTTTAATTCTGTATTTATCAGTAGGGCTGTGATATACTTTTATTGAAGAATATCCTTGTCGCAGCCCTAATGACTACTAGGGTTCTGACAGGAATATTCTTTATTAAAAGCATATTATCACAGTTCTAATTATAACTAGGGATGTGACAATATGCTTTTATTAAATATTCTATTCATTACTTGACTATTTTGTGATTTTACCATTTCTATAATTTTGTATTAATAAAAATGGTAAATTCGCAAAATGGTCAAGTATGTGACAAGAATATTTTTCAATAAAAGCATATTGTCACAGCCGTAATTATAACATAGTTCTCAGGCTTTTTGTAATCAGTGATGCCCTTCACCTAGATAAGTTAATCCTTATCTGCCTGATGCAGTAAGGTGGACCTTGGTGGATCAAGAACCCAGCAGCCTGATACAACTTACCTCAAGCGAAACACCTGTCTCATCCCACTTTTAGCTGAGGTAGAAACAATGTGGGCAAAGTAAGCGTGCATGGCCGTTGCACAGCCATAAGCATCCAAAACAACATCAACAGCGAATGGCATTATAAAATTATAAAATGAAGATAAGATACAAGATGACAGTACCTGATACTTGGACACAAGTGGGGGCAGCCACACATAACATAGTTATAGATTCAACCAGTAAATTTAAAAAATGTATACATAAGACTCAAGAAATATTGAATGTTAAGATGTAATGCCTATATATTTGGTCGAGTACCAAACCAAATTAGGCACAAAACCAGTTTTATGTGCTAATCATATTTCTGGGCTTTTTGTAATCAGTGTTGCCCTTCACCTAGATGTGATACTCTCATTAAGTTGACAGATCCCATCTACCCAGTTTCTTTTTAATCAGTGTTGTCCTTATGAGCTACTTCTCAGAATTACCAAGCATCATCATGCCCGAGGCAGCTGATAGTGAATGCAATGGTTTTGAATGGAATTTGAACACGAAATATCGAAAAATAATGATGTTATCAAAATCATTGTAATGATAAAATAATATCCTTTGGATATGCTTAAATTCCAGCGCGGTAAAGAATATAATCTATATCATCTCAGATAAATTATTATTTCTATACCATTTCAACTTCAATGAAAATGAACTTATTTTCAAGTTAAAGAATAAATCAACTTTAAAATGGATTAATCAACTTCACATTGAAAAACAACTATAAAATGTGAAGATTTTTTTTCCAATTTGAAGCTGACTAATCTTTTTTGAATTTGTTTGTTCCGTTCTGAAGTTGATTAATTCTTTTACTTGAAAATAAATCTATTTTGAAACTCAATATTATTATTTTGAAGTTGAAATGGTATATGCTTTTGAGAGAATCAATGCTCCTAAAACTATTTCTATATTCCAAACCTTGTATCATTGTATTTATTCCATTCTGCAGTTTCAGTATGTCGGCATTCTGCCCAGTAGTGTCCCATCGTTGCACAGTCCCCAGCATGGCAGCAAACTGCAAATAACCTATATTGTGTTGATCCGGATATTCCTAAATAAAGAATAAAAATTATTTTTTTTAATACATAAAATATTTTATCATTTGATTCAAATAAAATTTTAAGTTAAAGATTTTTTTATTTCTATTTCATGAAAATAATGTAATTTTTCATTATGCTGGCAAATTTATATATAAATGGAACCCTTTGTGTGTGTGTGTGTGTGTGTGTGTGTGTGTGTGTGTGTGTGTGTGTGTGTGTGTGTGTGTGTGTGCGTGTGAATTCCACCGAAACAGCTAGGCCGATTTTCTGGAAAATACAAACAGTTGTACTTTAAGTCTCTGGGAGTCCTTACATAGGTGTTGTTTCAGAATACTTCCGATAAGTATAAAAAAGTCAATGAATAAAAAAATCAGTTTCCAGAAATAAGACTGCTGCTATGGTTAAGAGTAAATCATGAAAATTGCAATTAGGAATACATAATTGTGTTGTGGCCGGTTGATTAAAGAATTCATTTTGTACGATGTGGTCTGAAGGTTGGCGTCGCACTTGAGGTTTGGTATGGTAACAACATTCTATGTCACTGATGAGATCCAATAAAATCAAAACAACTGTATGGCTTTATGTTATAAACTTATGCAAGATTTTGCGTTGAACAATAACGTTATAATTTGATTTAAATATATTTTTTGGCCATGTATTGGAACGTTACAACCCTCAAAATGTTTACTGGTATTTTAGGTCTTAACTCAGTCCTTAATTTCAGTCTTGGTATGTTTATCATTTTCTTTTTTTTTTTTTTTAATTATACGAACTCGATTCAGCAATATCAACATTTTCTCTTTCTGTTACCTTTGTTCACAATAGATCCAAGATCTAAACACTCCACAGGATATCGCATTTCTGTCTTGAGTTTTCCTAGTTTCTCTGCTCGTTGAAAATCTGGGTTTTAGTTAAGAAAATTATCAACAAAAACGATATACATTTCCATTAATTCAACAGCATTAAATTGATATATTGATCCATCTATTTTTTGGACTATTGTCCTCATCCTTATTGTTACATCCACAATGTTTCAAAACCACATCCCCCTTAGCCTAAGCCACTGTTTTATTGTATGTTCAATTATTTATATATAGGATTAATTATGCCAATAGAAATACCTTCAAAACTATTTTTATCATTCCATAATTCCTAAAAATATCTGTTGTAGTTGTCACTTGTTGTGGTTGAGTGCGGTGTTGTATACAGTGTAGATATAAGAAACAAGATGACAGTATTAGGGGTTAACAAATATATTAACAAAAGATATATAAATAGTGGCATACGGCCTTGCAGCATAGTGGCTCGTGGCTGCTATGCTGAAATCCTCTCTCTCTCTCTCTCTCTGGGTGACGAGAGAGATCACATTTATAGTGATTGGAAGAGTTCATTTTGAAGTGTGTTTCACCCCATAACACTATTATAACTCCTTAAATAATTGTGTGTGTGTGTGTGTGTGTGTGCGTATTGGCATACTAACCCATGCAAGTTTAGCCAGCTCAACCACTGAACAAACATGATACACAATTCAGTGTTGAATCTCATGGGAATTTAAACTTCACAAGCGGTCCTCAGCCGCATGTATAGATACCTGTCTAACCAAAGACTAAGGATACATCAACCCAGTGGTTTAACTGCGCCCCCAGACACTAACCTGGGTATTTCTGCCCTGGCACAAGATACAGCACCTGGTATTCTTCAATGGTCACCCATCTAACTACTGACTAGGCTCGGCGTTGCTTAACTTTGGTGATCTGACAGGAATCAGTGTCTCCAACGCCACTTGACTGTATCCTTGGATAATTATTCATAGAAAACTTACAGCAATACATTGTAAAATATTAGACATGCTAAAAGAAATCAATTGGAAAGAAATATGTTGAAGTGTTACTGTATATGATACTTTTAACGAAAAACATTTATTTGTCATATTGCAAAAAAAGGACTTATTTGATATATTTCTAATAATATAGGACAGAATGGTTTCAATTATACAGGGCATTCAAAAAGTTACTGTGCACTACGGGTATATAGAAATTTGAACAAACTAATAAATAGTTAATTATAAAACATTTAGACAATACAATTTTGTTTCCGATAAAAGGTTTTATTTATTTACAGGCTCATCACAGCTTATCTTAAAGGAAATGCTGAAAATGTCGTCCATTGGCATTAAGACACTATATTCTACTGCACACCAACTTTTTGGACATCCTGTATAAGCAATTTATAAAGTCAAGTATGAAATATGATATCTTAAATCTGATTTCCATTTTCAGTGATTCATTACTTTTCACTTAATTCTCTTTTGCAAAAACCATTATGTTTAATTGTCCATATTTTGAACTTTTATCTGAAAAAAAAAACAAAAAAAACATTCATAATTAAAGTATAAAATGGCATGTTTTTGAAAAAAAAAGGTGCCTATTTGATGTATTTCTAATAATATAAGGCAGACCAATTTCAAAAACACCTGTTATTTCTTTTGAACCTTGTATTATAAATAAAATCATTATCTAGTTATTTCATTTCTTTATCAAAATATCTTACATTCTAAAGACTTATTTCAATGTCAAATATTGCTGTGATGATGAGTGAAAAAACTTTTATATTTACAATCTATGAGGTTGGTAAAAAAGAAAACAAAATATGGTGCCATTTTATAAGGAAAGATTATAACTATTCTGTGAATGTAAAACCGAAAACAAATAAGGACATAACAGATACAGAGAACTTGAAATGTCTTTGCTGGATTGCAATGCAAAAAGTATCCGCTTTAACATATATTTTTCTACAAACCTGTTTCTTTTATATACTCTTGATAATACATGTGTGCTTATATGTAGAAATATCTACATATGCATGTATTTATGCATACAACTTGCATGAGTCTTTATTAGTCAGTATTTAAGGATACAAAGCACTAGGATTTCAGGTAAATGTATCAATTTTTTGTTGCAGTCATGCATTGTCAGTTTTCCACATTTTTTACACATCTGCAAAAAATAAAAATGGCATCTTTATTTATTTCCATATATTTTCTGCTTGGATGATTACAAGGGAAAATGATGAAAATGATAATAATAAAATTAGTTCATTTGAAAAATACTAGTGTTTCCGAATGAAATCAATATAGAAAATATTTAAAGCAATATGAAGTGATGGAAGCGAAGGACTGATAAACAATTATTTGCTTGTAAGTATCAAGTTATGTTGCAAAACTTTTATTTTTCATTTAGACTAATACCCAAAGTAGGTTGTGGGCTCAAAGGGCTGTATCACTTCAAATTTTTTACTGTGTTACCTACCTTAAAAGTGAAAAAAAAAGATTTTTTGTCCGCACAGTTTTTTTTTTTGATAACACAATATGCACAATTTAATCAAGAGCATTGGTTACTGTTATATCCCTGAGGTGGCCGTAATATAGGGGTAAACAAGAGATAATAAATAAGAAGTAAGAAGAGGAGTAAAGGTTTAGATTAGAAGATAGTTTTATTAGGATATATACAGAGAGAGGAATAACAGTGTTGTTCGTGTTCAGTCCAGGGAGTCCCTCTGCGACGTCTGTCCGGTGACCGCTCAAGACGGTCCCTTATCATTACGGTTCCGGTGGCTATTCCCCATAACAGTTACATATTAATTTATTTTGTAGATATAAATTTTGTTGTTAATATGGCTCAGACAATATGCTTTTATTAAAGAAAATTCTTCTCATTAATTGACTATTTTGCGATGTTACTATTTCTTTTAATTAGTAGTTACTAGTAAGGCTGTGATATATGCTTTTATATTAAACTAAGGCTTTAACAAGAATATTCTTAATAAAAGTATATTATCACAGCCCTAGTTGATGGGAGTCCAATCTATAAACTTGCCCTGAAACTTGAAAGCATGTACAATAATTGCAACGTTTTGAGTGTTGAATTCTATGGCCTAGAGATTTTTTTAATGAATAAAAATAGGTAATGAGTAAGACTTACATTAGTTGAAGTACCATCCATAAAATCCTGGATGATCTCTTCCATGTCCACAACTCTAATAGACTGTAAAACAGAAACAGATACTAAATCTACATTCATTTGTTGCACTTTAAACATTTTTTCCTATTTTTTAATTACTTTTATTTTCATAGTCATCAAAAGGTTATTGTTTAAGTGAGGCAAATCAGTGTAGTAGCTAAAGGGTAGTCCAACCCGGGTGACAGCAAATGAGGGGTGATACAATGTCACTCCAACAAAATTTTTCAGTTAAGCTAAAGTGTAAAAATAGTCTAATAATAGGATTTATTTATGATATATTGTTATGTATTTAAATGGTGCTCTGAGAGGGTTTCAGTTTGAAGAAAAATCTAGTTTTTTAAGGTTTATTCTAGGTTTTTCTTAATTGACAAGTGGTAGGTAACCAATAGCTCTGCTGAGTTACCCCACACCTTTAATAAGCAAGTATATGATAGGGGGTGTTGCGACACCAGTTTATTAATGGAGTTTTATAAGGTTTCCCTGGATCTATTACATAATTGTTCTGGTCCATTCAGAATAAGGTGAATCATTCAGCATAGGGTGATGTTGGGGTCAGTGGCGTGACATTTGAGTGGACTGCCCTGGTGACGTTTATTCTTGCTACGCCATTGAGGCAAATTTAGAGCATGGATATCTAAAGATACTAAATGAACGGCACTCAATATGGGTAAATATATATGTAAATAAATCTTCAGCTGAGTGAGATAAAGAAACAGATAAAAAAGAATAAAAATGTTAAAAACTAATTAATAATTTATTTTAATTAATTAATCAAAATCTAAACACAAAATAGAAAAATACAATTTAAAAAAAAAGCATAATTGATCCACAGTAACTTTTTGGACACCCTGTACAAATAATCTATAACTAGTGCAATTTTCATGGCATAAAAAAAAAATATTATTTCATTGCTTTTCCCAGTAAAGGCACAAAAAATCAAAATTGTTTCTTCAAAAAAAAATTTTCTTTTTTTCAAATAATGACAGAAAGAATATCCAATTAAGAAAATTTTTCAACTATTGTCAGTTTTTAGAAATAATGGCCGTCATATGTGGCCATTCAAATATTAATTTTCCTAATAAGATTTTGTAAAGGATAAACAAATGAAGCATTACCTTTTTCATTGGCATAGAAAGATCAAAGCTAGTATGATATTCTGTGAAGTGGGTGTTGCAGGTAAGACAGGTATAACTGTGTTTCATTTGAAGAGCAAAAAGATCTGCAAATAGAAAGTATTGCATTGGGATGAATTTTGAACTTTAAAGGTTAACAAAATTATAAAAATTTATGAAACTCACACAAACCAGATCCAAAATGTAATTTTTAGTGTCTGAAATTTATTCTATCATTCCCACCCCTCCCACAAAAATAAAATAAACAAAACAAAACAAAAATCATAGAGTTTATTTCGTAGAAATCCAAATGTTAGAAAAACCAGTAAATAAACTATTGAACCCATTACTGGGAAAATGAGGGAAATTACATTTTTCTCAGGGTATCAATATACATTAATGAATTAATGATTTGAACTTGTTTTTAATACTTGATATATCTACCAAGGAGAATGAAAATGAGAAGAGTGAAAATAGATTTCTGATCTTTGTCAAAATCTAATACTGAACAATATTAAGCTATAAAAAGAATGGTTTGTTTTATTTTATTTTACAAGAGGATAAGATACATTCGTTTTAACTTATTCGTCAAATAGATAAGCTTTGTATTGTTTTACTATAAAAAATAGAATATTTCCATTTAGAAAAAAAAACTGATCTAATGTCTGTGGTCTGTGTCATGTCATCTTCACAGATAAATAAAAATAGAAATAATCTATAAAGAAATAAAGAATATAATATATATATTATTTCTCTGGTCTGACTCTAAAAAGAGTATGTATTTAATTAAACTGTCCCTTTGGAAGAAAATTTTTCAGAGACCCATAAACGAAAAAAAAAAAATCGGTAAGAATTTGTGCATGCCAAATGTATAGAAAAGGGATGGATATGCAATGTGATGCCTATTGAGGTTGGATTTAGGGGATTTTTAGGACACTCCACCATTTCTCCATCAATTTTGTTTTTCACCATTTTGTTTCTTTAGAAAATAGGCATCACTGGAAGGGATTTAAAGAAACAAATGTTGCCTACAAACAGGCGTCATCCTGGATTTGGCGCAATTTGAAGAAATTTTTGAAGAAATAACATGAATATCATAAGACCAACAAAGACATTTAAATGATGTAAATAACCAAGTTTCTTCACGGCTAAAAATTGAAAAATTGTTTCCTAACCTGTTATTTTTGTGTCTCCTTTGCAGAACTCATACCAAGATGTCATATCAATACTGAAAAAAAAAATTGAAAACTGTATGATGATTCTAAAAAAAAAAATACAATTTTCAATATTTGGTAAGATAATGCATAATTGACATTGTACTGGTTACTTTGATATATCTTTTAATTGTGCAATTATCTAATTCTACTCTTTTCTCAGATAAATGTGCTTTAATTGTTTCATTGCAAAAATAATTAATTCAATTCATTAGTATTGATTAAATCACTTGCATGGAATTTTGGTTTTATTTAATGATTGCCTGATCTAATATTATTCCTTTATTATCGATATGCATATTCATAGCAAATTCATATTATTTTTGAGATTGAGAAAAATCAATAAAAAATACTTTTAACAAAAATATTGTTCAATAAATATTAAACATCATAGCACAGTTTTGCCATACATTTTTAGATATTCTTTATTGCTGTTAGATGTCCAATAAACAAAATGGTAGTGGCAGTAATTCAAGTGATCCAATTGATTATTGCAGTTAAGTATAGATTAAAAATAAATACCCAGGAGGTTCTTTTTTATTTGTTGTATCAAGTTCTTCATGAAGACCATTTATCAAATGATTAAAAAATTCATGTGCATCTTCTTGGCTATGAAACAAAAGAAAAAGAGAACAAAAAATTTGAAATGATATTGTCAGAAACTTTCTCGATTGAAATTTAGTGATAAATGATGGAAGATTTTGTGGTAGATTCAAACTTCCATAGGAAACCAAGAAAGAAAAAAATAAAAATAAGATTCCAGAAACATTTATGGCTACTGTTACTTTTAAGTGGTAAGTCTAATTGTAAGTATACAAAAGCTAGAAGAAATGGAATCATATTTTTTAAGATAAAGATTGAAACCAAACTTTGAATGTAATTTTTTTTGCTTTATATCAAAATTAAGATTTTTTATCATCAAGTTTAGAATTGATATTTTTTATTATTATGTTTGATTTATTATGAGAAAAAGTCTCAAAAATATTATCTTAAAAAAATGCATGTTTTTAATCGAATTAAAAATCTAATGTTAAGGCAAAATTAATCTTATATTACAATCTCATTTAGAAAGAGAACTTTGAAAAATAAATGTTACCTAGTTATAGTTAACAGAATGAGAAGAATCTATGAAATCTATAAAATAAAGGCTTTAATTTGTAGCTTCATGAAGAACATGAAATTTTCTAAGTTTTAAAAGAAGATTTACAATAAAATATCAATAATACCCAAAGAAGAGCAGAATGAGCATCAGCATAATCCACTATATGCATGCAAACTAGAATAATCTAAATAAGTATCATTCTATTATAGTATTTGTTGAAATGACATATAACAAGCAAGAAAAACTTATAAAAGAAGATTCAACATTTTGATATTTATGGATAAGTGCATATAATTTCAGATTTATTCTTATAAATTCAGTAAGTTAAATTCAGTAAGTGATAAATAATTAAATACAAGCTTTTATTTTATGCAGATAATAAAACCATTTACCCAGATCCTTGATACATAGAATTTAATTTCTTTATACTGTTCCGGAAAACTGTTGGAGTAATCTCCATACGTGAAGTCCAAAGTTGCTTCATAATTTCTGAGAATGCTTGAAGATAGAGAAAAAAAAAAAAGGAGAAAAAAGAAAAGAAAGATACAATCAAGATTAATTTTATTAAATATTTATTAAAAATAGAATACCGTTTTTTTTAAATTAGTTTATTGTTTTGTTTCCTACAAACTTTTATCCAAAAACAAAGCTTTTTTAGAAAAATTGGAAACATATAGGGTGGGACAAAAGTAGGTATAAAATTATTAAACTTTTTTTTATATGTTTCATTATATAAACCTTTTCATTTGCTTTTATCAATGTTTTTTTTTTTGCTTTACTAGCGGTGAAGAATGTTGCAATGTTGGCGAAGAACATTATGAACAGTTAAAGGGATTACACAATTTCTGTCAAAGGTTATTTTAACATTCATGATATTAAAAAAACCCCTACTTTTTGGCTTTTTTACTTTTCATAACTGTACCCTCCTTTGACTAGCCTTGTCTATAACAATGATAATTTTCAAACCTGACCAATTGTTTTAAAGTTGTTTAATCTCAGATATTTTTTCATAAATGTATCAATTACCTTTCTGGAGAAATCCACAGGCAACTGGATAGAAATTTAGCTTATAAGTCATGAATATTATTTGTTGTATTTAGGGCTTGAAGTTAATCTACTACCATGGCCATAATGACTATTAATTGCTGATTACTTACACGGAAAGGAGGATTTTTTTAAAATGGGTTATCTTTGGATATTTTTCAGAATAAATTAATTTTTTTTTTGTCGAAGAAAAGGATAATAAGGATAAGTACAATAGCTAAAAAAAAATTAGGTGTACACATCTTTAAAGTTTGAAAATTAACTTTTCAACATTAACTTTCTTATGTTCATTCGGAATACTTTAGATAAGGCTTGATTATTTGTACATCTATTTTTTAACTTTTGTCCTCATCCTTATCATTATTACTTTCACTACATTTCAGCTAATCACAATATGGACAAGTAAAATTAGTAAAATCAAGTACATTAAGTTGTAATGCAATAGGCTGTGTTTATAAGTTCTAAACTTCACCCATAATTGTTCTCTATGGTGAAATGGATAAAGTTGATGAGTTCCTGCAGTTTTAAAAATGCATTATCCAAAGGTAAAGGTTTCAGTTTTACTTGAAGGCAGTAATTACTAAGAATACATTTCTAAGGTTTAACAACCCTCACTGGTTATGGTTAACAGAGTAAGAAGGTTCCTGAGTTTGATCATCTGAAAAAAGCATAAGTGTTAATCAACAGAAACATAAGGAAGGTGATAATGAAAAGGATGAGGACAATAGTCCAAAAAATAGATGTCCAATTTAACTTTCTTTTGAATTTACCCACTGCCATCTTTTTGGAAGATGAATCTAGAGAGACATTTTTAATTCTTCTGTAAGAATAAAAGGATGGATATTTATTTTACACAAGTCTATAATATAACATTTTGTCTCAATTATAACCGAGACCATCAGAAAATAACCAAGAAAAGAAAAATTTACATTGAACCCAATGTCCTTCAAATAAGATTTTAGGTAAATTTTGCCAATCTTATATATAAAAGTGAAGATGTCGTTGTGTGTGTGTGTGTGTGTGTGTGTGTGTGTGTGTGTGTGTGTATGTTTTATGCAATCGCGCACCTCTTATGATATCGC
>JAUZSX010304382.1:0-12790 GCA_034780655.1 Idiosepius hallami | reverse complement strand
TCTATATATGTATATATATATATCTATATATGTATATATATATATATGTATGTATATATGCATATGTATATATATGTATGTATATATGCATATGTATATATATATGTATGTATATATGCATATGTATATATATATGCATATGTATATATATATGCATATGTATATATATATGTATGTATATATGCATATGTATATATATATATATATATGTGTATATATATGTGTGTGTATATATATATATACATATGTGTGTGTGCATATATATATATGTATATATGTGTGCGTGTATATATATAGGTGTGTGTGTGTATATATATATATACATATGTGTGCGTGCATATATATATATGTATATATGTGTGCGTGCATATATATATATGTATATATGTGTGCGTGCATATATATTTATGTATATGTGTGCGTGCATATATATTTATGTATATATGTGTGTGTATATATATATTTATGTATATATGTGTGTGTATATATATATATGTATATCGCTATTTACAGAATACATCAATATACCTACACAATGTATATATTATATACCTCTATATACACACATGATTACATTACAGGTATATCCATGTACACACATTACATTTAAACACCTACACACTAAATGTACATGTGCACTTACCAATTATATCTATACATCAGAGCTGGGACTCGGTAGAAAAAATCTACCGCCGGTATCGGTAATGAGCCGTGTCCAATCGGTATCGGTAGAATTTCAGAAATCTACCGGTGGTAGCGGTATTCGGTAGATCGGTATCGGTAGATAAAAAAAACCCTATATATAATAAAAATGCTTTTAAAGGCCCATAACTCACTTTTTAAGTTATTTCTGTTATTTAGGTTAATATAATAGGGTTCGCACAGACTTGAAAAGTCCATGAATTTTGGGTGTAGCTTTGAAAACTCCTTGATTTCATTGTTGCCTTGAAAAAGTTCTTTAAAACAGGGAAAAGGCCTTGAAAATAATATTTTTTACGAATTTTATGAATTAAACCGAAATGAATACTATTTAAATGTTTTTAAATACCAAAAATTAAAATTGTGGCTTTGCCGATCTATTGTAATGAAAATAAAAAAAAACCAAGAGAAACCTGAAAAGTATTATTTGTTTATTTATCTATCAACTCTAGCTATATAATAACTACCTAGATGAGGAGTAAAGTCCATAATAAAATTAATAATTAAAATCATTTGGAGTTATCTAGGAAATAAAGGGGAAAATTATTTTAAGAAAAAACAAGAAATTAACTTTTCTATTTGACTAATAAATGAAAAATTTTATTGTTAAAAGTCAAATAATGGTAAATTGTTCATTAGGGTTCTAGATTGCATTTCAAATTGATTATTTAATCTAATTCTTATAAATAGAAAAGCAGTTATACTGCAACTTATATATATATATATATATATATAAAATGTATTTTTACAACCTGTAGACAAGCTTGTTTCGGTGTTCACTCCTCGACAGTATAGCTACGCAAACACCCGGATCGCCTTTAGCCAGAATCGAAACCCTACCGACATAGTGCCGGTCGAGTACCGTATCCGTTTGGCCACCAGCTCACCGAGTAAATTGTAATTCAAATATATATATATATATATTTATAATATCATTAATGTATTATTCTGTTTTAAAGTATTTTATTTTCAAAAGTGTATTTTAAAAAAATGACTACCCTTGACATGTTTCTTATTTTAATTGGCAATAACATTCACAAGACATTTATATTGAATCCCTAATTGGATATTTATGAGTTGTGATATTTACGGATTAGATGGATCTGTTTACTTACAGTCATGGCTTTAGAATAAGAGGACAGGGAGGATGAAGATATAGGGTAGGGATGTGGGCGTTGAAGAAGAGGTGGAGAAGGAAAAAGATCTTTAGGACAATTGTGTCTGAACAGGAAGTAATTTCATTTGTCCTTCATGGTTTCCATTTTATATTTTTATCAGTATCTATGTAGTTTGTTCAATGTAAATGATCAATAGATGATTGCAATTATAATAATAATAATTGATTGGTTGGTTGGTTTGACTGATTTTCTTTATAGCATATCAACCTTTAAATATGGTCAAGTGGCGTTGGAGACACGGGTTCTCGTCAGATCACCGAAGTTAAGCAACGTTGAGCCCGGTTAGTAGTTAGATGGGCAACCATTTAAGAATACCAGGTACTGTCTCTTGCACCGGGGCGGTAAATACCCAGGTTAGTGTTTGGGGGCGCAGTTAAACCACTGGGTTGATGTACCCTTAGTCTTTGGTTAGACGGGCATCTATGCATGCAGCTGGAAACTGCTTGTGAAGTTCAAATTCCCATGCGACTCAACACTAAATTGCATGTGTTCAGTGGTTGAGCTGGTTAAACCTGCATGGGTTAGTATGCCGATACACACACACACAACCTTTATAACACTGCCTACCAACCTTTTCTCATTTCTGCAACCATAAAAAATTAGATAAAAGATAAAGAATGTGGAATCCTACTGTTTTATTAAAAGATCTTTATTTCCCTTTCCAATATAAAATGTGAACAAATATCAGACTTATAGAAAAAAAGGAAAACTAAATTATATTTGAATAAACCTACTAAAAAAATAACTTTTACTTGAAATATAGAAAATACATTTCTTGCACCCCCTGCAATGGTGTCTCGAATCCCTGCCTTATAGCTATTTAATGCCCTTAGCAATGATCATTTTTACGGAAATCTTTCTTTCATGTTTGTTGCAAGATTTGTAAATAAACTATTTAATCCTGAGTTTGGATAAATTCATACCTTTCCAAAGAACGTTATCCTAAAAGTGAATCTAATAAAGTGACTTGGATTTGAACTTGTGTGTTGTGAATCTAGCACTGATCCCCTGAACCACTGATATTGTTCTTAATAGAGTGGAGGGGGTTAAACCATGCAGTCTTTAACTAGAATGGGCCCCAAAAGACTAGAGTTCACATGAAAGCTTTTTGCCCTTGAGCTCTAAGTAGAACCAACAGAGTGCAATAAAGGATCTTGTAATTACTTTTATCTTAAGAAGCAAATGTTGTAGGTGGGGAAGATTACCAGATTGTATTCAAAAGTTGAATACTAATGTATTTTTGTAAGCAAAAGGAAACACTTAGCAAAAAAATGTATGAACCGCCTTGAATACTTTTTTTTCAGAGGAGAATGTGTACCAACTCAACTGTGAAGACAACTTAACTTATCTTTGCCAGAAAATATTATCAACAATGATTTGATATTAATATAATATTTAATTAGCAATAAATTTTAACACCATTAAGATCTAAAATAATTGCAAATATGATAAATAATAATAAATCAATTCAAAATGCAAGACTTCATTCAATTTCATGTCCTCAAAAGTCCAAATTTTCAAACCAGAAAAAATATGAGTGCATAAGAGTTATGAATAATTGTTTCAGCACTCACCATCTTGTTAACTGTTATAGTGGATTTATCTATTGTTTTCATTGTGAATCCTTCCCTCTGTATAAATACAAGTGCCAGTAGAAATCAAGACAAATATTGAGTAGAACAAAGAGAAACTCTTAACAGTTCTACTTATTGTTAATATCGAAGCTACTACTTTTGCTTCATGTGTTCTAGCTAATACTCTAATTCACCTAACTTCATGATATATGTTTAATATTGATTACTATACACCACAACTTATCCATGACAGAAACCAGTCTGTATTGATAACTGTACATCACAACTTATCCACAAAAGTGACCAACTAATGGGTTTCTGAATTTTATGACTTGGAACTCCAATATTTGGCAAGTAAAATGAAATAATTAAAGACTCTCAAAAACAAAAAAACAAAAAACAAAGGGGTTACATTGAAAAAAAAAACCTAGTTGCATTATTTTTGGCAAATGATTATAGGTATATTCATCTATATTGTAAATATCAAACTTGTAGTTAGAGGTACAAGCATAATGAGATTTTCTTTTATTATATAAACTGTTGAATTTTCTTTTAACTTAAAGCTTTTGTATTTTCTGGATTGAAAGAAACAAGTCATTACTCTTGGTTACAAGATCTTGTCCTGGATTTGATTTCAATTACTTTCTGACTTGACTATGGTAATAACCTTTTCTTCATATAAGAATATATAGAAAAATAATAATCACATTTTAGTTTATTTTTATTTCCATTCTGAATTTCCTTATTTAATTTCAAATTAATTTAAGAATTATAAATTTTTGTTGCATACAAAAATAGCTATTATACTAAAATACTTTAGGCAGCTTTGAAACTGTTCAACTTCTACATCGTCACAATACAGGGAAACCATGAATAATGGAGACAATTTTAATTCATTAGTAACGCATGACTTAAGAAGTAATCACAAATATCCTAAAAGCAAAAATGTCAATATTTATTACATTAAAAATTAATGTTAAGAATCATTATATGCTAGTTCAAACTAGTCATTCAGTTGTGTTCATTGTAGACTAATATACTAGTAAATCGTGTATTTCTTTCAGTAGAGGATTTAAAATTGTAACTACTATGTAACTTACATAAACCCTTTAATTTAGAAGAAATCTTTTAAAAAAAAAATGATCATATGAAATGATTGATCTTGGTAATTAATGACAAAATGTTCATATGCCATAAAACATTAACAAACTAATTTCTGAAGTATTCATCAGTTACGTGGAAGCACATTTTTTTACATACAACAAGTTGTTTAACATTTGTTTTCCAGCAAGTAAGTGGTTAATACATGCTGCCTGCTTGGTAGATATAAAAATATTAAAATATCCAAGTATTGTACCTGACATATTATGTTTTAGGAATAGTTAAAAACTAGAAGCATTTAAATAGTCATGTTTGTTATTTGTATTTCTTTTTTTTTTAGTTCTCTAAAAAAATCTTCATGGATCCTAAATATAAATGACATCAGTTTTGAAAGAACATTAAAAAAATGTTTGAATTCAAAAGCAAACAAAATCAAGAAGTGAAAAAAAAGTAACAGTAAAAGGTTTAAAATGGAACGGATTGGAAAAGGACATTACTGTGAAAAGATTTCCTTCCTGAACGACATTTATCGAAAGAATTATCTTGACAATTTGCAATTATTTTCAATTCAAAATAGAAATAAATTGAGTTAAACCGATGACTCTAAAAATCTATAGGACAGATCAACAAATATAGCATTGGTAAAACGGAATTCTGTCTAAATGGCATTATTTCAAATAAAGAAGCAAAAGTGTTTTTTAGAGATTTGATTTATGAGAAATTTTTTTCATCAGCTTTTTTCAGAGAAAAGAAATCTAACTTTATTGTGATTTTATTTTTTATGGTAAATTAACCTTTTCGGTTATTTTACAACAAAAACCAATAGTTTTGCTTTTGTTTTTGATAGATATTTTTTCTTTTGTAAATGGGTTGTAAATAGAACAGTTGTGACACCATATAAGCCACAACTGTAAAAAATGAGATTCATACCTTTCTCAAGCATATTAGACCAAAAGTAAACTTTAATCTTTACAATAGTTTGTTACATAGAATAATGAATTTTTTGGCCTTTCACCATGGTGCCGGCTGATGCAATGTTTACAAAGGACTGAGAAAGACTTATTCTTTAGAGGATATAAAAAATTGTACATAACATACTGTTTACATTGTTTTTCTCAAGTTTGTCCCTTACTTTTGGACGTTCCAAATTTGAAACTAAATAAATAATTGTTATAATTCTTTTTCTATTTTTTGCAAATGCTTCAAATTCTAGTATGTTATTATGGATGGTAGCAACTACCAGTTGTCCAAATTTCAGCTTTTTACGGTTGTTATTTCTAAAATTATTAGGTTTCAAAATTTTGTCCCTTAGTTTTGGACGCTACTGTATGTTGAAAATGTTCAAATTGGAATCAACTTCTGTTTGATATCACTTAGCTTTTTTGAAGTATCATGATTTAATCATTTACAGACTTAAAAAGTAACCAATACAAAGGAAACACTGAATACATCTAGTATTTATTAAGCCAGAATTTTTCTAGTAAGATATTTTCTCTGACTTAACATACTTTGATAAAAGGCCTATGGCCTGCTGTAGAAATGGTTTATGCCACATGCTTAGTAAAAAGAGAATATTATTATGTTAGTCTGTTTTGACTCTAGTGTAAATAATTATTCTATAAAGTTTCTGGAACCAGCTGTTACTAATATTGAAAAAAAGATTGCTGATAATGATGGTGATGATGATAATAAAAATAATGACTTTTGACAATAAGATTTTTAAATTTTTTTTCTTAACTAAATTAGATTTGTTTGACTTGGCCATCATCAAATTACAAAGTTCTGAAAGAGAAAAATCTATAAGTCTGCGGGTGTTAAGATGGAAATGGTTTGGGATTAAGGAGTGTAGTTAACCATTCCCTTTTTATTTCCATTTTCTTTTCTTTTTTCTTTTTTCTATTATAATACATTACATTAAATTCAGTATAAAATAAGTGCCTGTAGGATCTTGTTATTAATTTTGTAGTTGTCTTTTTTGTTTTATGTTGTTTTTTTTCCTATATACTTGGATTATAACCATGGCTAAAAGGTTTGTTAAATAATTTAATGTTTCATACAGTTTTTCTTTTCTTTTTTTTTATGAAATTATTTGGTTGTCCCAAAGGTTTAAGGAAGTATGTCAAGAATCTTTTGATTCAAGGCCAACTTTTACCAGACTCAAAAGCTTGTAGATTAGTGACAGAAAGTCTTGGAAAATGATGGTCTTTATTTTAAGGAATTATTTTTTGTTATTGCTTGGCTTGTAAAATTTGATAATGTTTATGGACTTTTGGTACAACCGAATAGTTATTAAACATTTAAATTGGATTCTAATCTTTAATAAATATATTGATTGATTGATTTTTATGGGATTTTATCTTACTTGGGTTATGATGTACTAAAAATATTTGCATGTATCTTCTTATAGAAATAATTTTTAATAGAAACAGGGTTTTTTTATAATTCACACCCATCAAAGATTTATGTTAGTTGAAAGATAATTAATTTTTTTTTATATAAAATTGTGCATCTCTTTAAAACTTCTGTTAAAAACTTGATTATTCTTAAAACACAAAAATACAAGCAATTTTTAAAACTTCTGGTAAAATCTTATGTTTTTCTAAGATATTAGATTGGATCTTGGTCATTTTTAAAAAATTAAAAATGATATTCAATCAACTTCTCTTTATTTTTTTTTTTAATGAATAGATTCTTATTTTTTCAATATTCTTCATAGCATTAGATTTTTTCTTTTTTTTTATAGTAAAACTAAACTTGAGTTGCTGTTTTATTTACTCATATCTGTATGCAGTACACAACACTTGTCTGCTAATCTAATACATCTTTGTTTTTATATGTGCGGGCATGCTATTTAACAGTATATTAGTTTAGCCCTTGATATATCTTTTTACCTGTCCAATTATCTGTCTGTTCGGTTTATCTATATATGATTCCCTTTTCATTAATATATAAAGCAGTTTGTCTGTTTATCTATTTATCCTTCAATATAATAGTCCATTAATTCATCAATCTATCTATCAACATACCCACACACAAACACACACACACACACACACACACACACACTCATAAATTAAATTATGACAATATGAAAAATATCTATAAATGAAAACAACAACAACAGGAATAACATTAAATAATATAATACAATATTATTTCTATTGCAGTTGTTTTCATTTACACATAAATTTTTCGTTTCTCTCTATCTATCTATCTATATATATTTCTTTTTCTTCTAAGTCTTTTCTAACAAAAAAACAAATTAAAACAACCTAAGAAAAAACTAGAAAGATAGATTTCTTCACACTATAAGAACACAAGTCCAACAGAAGGGCGTCTGAAGAAGGGTCGGGGCTGACCCGAAATATTAAATAATATACTCCTTTAAAACCAAAAGACTGTATTTCAATTTTTTTCTATTTTTTCTATTTTCATTCATTTTCTCTATGCTTGCTTTCCTTTGTTTTTCATCTATT
This sequence comes from Idiosepius hallami, assembly GCA_034780655.1. NCBI lineage: Eukaryota > Metazoa > Mollusca > Cephalopoda > Idiosepiidae > Idiosepius > Idiosepius hallami. The sequence goes on along the minus strand of JAUZSX010304382.1, from coordinate 4,762 downwards.
CCTTTGATTTAGACTCATTCAGCCTGAGATCATACATCTTATATATATATATATATATTAATCTAAGTGATAAGGTTGCTTAAATTTATAGTTTATATAATTTATAGTTTTGGCCTGATAAACACGTAAGCGAAAAACTGGCAGTTGCCGATTCCTGTTGACTCCGTGTCTACACTTAACTAATATATATATATATATATACATACACACCATGGATGTTTTTTTGACAGGATTATAAGTCAAGAAAATATTTTCAATAATAATGCTAATGAATATTTTTTTAATCCTATACAAATCTGTTTTGTATTAAATTGGTTTCCTCAGTAGAACACACTCAATTTGAACCCTCAAATTTGCTTTTAGGTGAACAACCTCTTTATCAAGAAAGCTAACAGTTTCAATTTATATTTCTCAGAGAAAATACTTTATTACTGATAATTTACAAATAAAATATTAAAACAAACTTGCTTTTTTTTCAAATTATCATACCATATCATATTATATATATTCCACTATGGATAAAGGTGTTGAGTTTCTATAGCTTTGAGAGGGAATTATCAAAAAATGGCAATTTCAATTCCCACCCCAAAGACAATAGCAACAAGAAATATATTTCAAAGACTTCACCATTTCGGCTTGATCATGGTTAACAAAATGAGAACAGCATAACCCCGAAGATTGAATAAAGAGTTAAGCTTGAAGTTCTGTTAAAGCTTCCAATTAATGTTTCCAAGTTAGATCAGCAGAAGATGACTGTTGGGTTCATCAGCCAAAATATTGTGATGATAAGAATAATAAGAATGAGGACAACAATCTATGAACTTAACACACAAGAATTCCAATAAACAATGTTTAGAGTTAGTAATTTTGAACTAAATGGAGTTGAAAATAATTGTTTAAAATGAAAATATTTTTTCAAATTCATCAACATATCTTTATGTTATATAATGTTCTCAGACTATTTTTCTCATCTTTATAGTTACATATGCAAAATTTTTGCTGGAGTGATAGCTACTATCTTTTGTGCATGTTAATTGTCAAACCTTGATATATCTTACTTGCATAATAAACACATCTAGTGAATATTGAGGTTAACGGTAAAGGGTTTATTAACAAAAGGGGTACACACTGCTAAGAGTCTACTTGACATCTTAGGGTTTGACTTTAACCTGCTCTGCCTTGAGAGCGCATCTTATTTATAGACAGTCCTCTTTATTCTGTCATAGTGAGGTTAACAGTAAAGGGTTTATTAACAAAAGGGGTACACACTGCTAAGAGTCTACTTGACATCTTAAGGTTTGACTTTAACCTGCTCTCCCATGAGAGAGCATCTTATTTATAGACAGTCCTCTTCATTCTGTCATAGTGAGGTTAACAGTAAAAGGTTTATTAACAAAAGAGGAACACACTGCTAAGAGTCTACTTGATATCTTAGGGTTTGACTTTAACCTGCTCTGCCATGAGAGCAAGTCTTATTTATAGACAGTCCTCTTCATTCTGTTGTAGGGGTGTTAGGTGATTTCATTACATCACATTATTTTTGGAACAGACCTCCTAGTTAATAATATGAAACTTTAAGGACTTTTTGCTGACATGTTTTTATTCACAATAATGATGCCTTTTTATTTTTTTCTATAATATAGTTTATTCCTGGCAAATATGAAATGCAAAGACGTGAAAATCGTTGTATTTTGAAAATAAAAAATGCAAACACAAGTGACGAGGCAGAATATTCCTGTGTGTGTGGAAATGCATCAACCCACTGTGACCTTTATGTTGAAGGTAAATAAAAAGTATTGTTTCTTAATTGAAGTTTTACAATTGATAAAGTTTGAGTTGCTATTAAACTTTTTATTTGTTTAATTAAATTTATTGCTTTTTATCCTGCTTTGGGCGAATCGATCTAGCATCATGCAAAGCTGATAACACGAGACCTTGAGTAAGATTCTAACTTTTTATTTACATGATAAAAAAAATATAGAATTAAACAATATATATATAAAAAACAATTATAATTAACTTAACTAAATTAGGTTAGGGCTCTAACTAAGTGCTAGTGCTTTCAGAGCACTATAAAATCTGTGCTGCTTACATGGTCAACTACCAGAATAGAGGAAATGGAAAATTAGTCCCATTTCAGCATGCATGAATTTATTCATACGCGCTAAAGGTACTAAAAAGTAGTGCCATAAAGGTAAACAAAACGAATTGTTTCCTCATTGAAGTTTTACAATTGATAAAGTTTGTTTTTCTATTAAACTTTTAATTTGTTTAATTAATGAATAATGATCTTGATTTTACGCAACTTCAAATCCCATTCATTCCATTTGTGTTCATAATTGGGCAGATGGGGCTCGTTAGCTCGGGAGAGCAGTTCATCTAGGTGAAGGGTAACACCGAATATATAAAACCCGGGTAAGAGCACGTAAAAATGGCCACGTGCCAAACTTGGGGGTGCTCACCTAGTAAATATTATATCATTATTATTATCATTACTATTATTATTAGTATTATTATTATTATTATTATTTTATTATTACTGTTATTATTATTATTTTTGCTATTATTATCATCATTATTACGATTATTATTATTATTATTATTATTATTACGATTATTATTATTACTATTATTATTATTACTATTATTATTATTATTACTAAAATTATTATTATTATTATTATTATCATTATTATTCATATCTACCTTGGAAACACCTGCTTTTATTATCTACCCTATACTTCTCCCTAACACTAATACATCAAACTTACCGCATATATTCATATTTAATCAAGATTTAATTTAAATTTCCTTTAAAAAAATTTTATCTCCTTCAAATTAATTTGGTTAAAATTGATTTGATTAAAATTAATTTGGTTAAAATTAATTTGACTAAAATTAATTTGATTAAATTATGTTCTAGAAAATAAATAGAAAATGTTTTTATTTTCTTGAATTAACATTAAATTTATTTTTTTATTTTTATTATTTGTTATTGTTATTTTATAATATTTTTTTTTGGCTAAACACCCACCCACTTGCCTGCCTGTCTGGTTGCCTTTCTGTCCGACTGTCTGTCTAACATGATTCGATGATCGATCGGATTAACTAATCTATGTAACACAACCGAATTAAATGATTAACATACTCTAGTTGAAACCTCCTCCCTTCCCACTCTTCTTTCCTTCTTTCATTTCTTCTTTTTTTTTCATTGCTTGTCTCCCTCTTTTTCACTTCCTCCTTTCTTTCTTTCTTTCTTTCTTTCTTTTTTTCTAACCATCCTTCTTTTTTTTTCCTTCATTTTTTTTTCTTTCCTTTACTTTGTTTATTTGACTAATCATTTAATAATCCCAAACATGCTAAGTCGTAAACACGACTGATTCTGTTCTATTTTACTTATTGCTATCGAAGACGATGATGATGATAATAATCGTGTTAATATCTCTTGACGGTTGTTGTTGATGTTGTTGTTGTTGAGCAGGGAGACCCCTCCTCGCCCGTTTTGGGATCAGATCACTCTTCCCGTTGTGATAGAGTTTTTGCAATGTCAGATTAAACTTAGACTCCCAGTCTTCACCCTATGGATAACTCTATCCGAAGAAGGTTCTTTAGCATGGTCGGTCTGTTTGAGGGAGGATTTGGGGAACGGAAAGGTATATTTCGGTTCGAATGCTTGATGCGTTCCGTGGATCATACATTAAACTGCCGACTAGCATCGTACAGTACTTGATATTAATAACTGGTCACCCATCTTAGTACTAAACAGACTCAATGTTGCTTAACATTAAACTGCCAACCAGCCTCGTACAGTACTTGATATTATTAACTGGTCACCCATCTTAGTACTAAACAGACTCAATGTTGCTTAACATTAAACTGCCAACCAGCATCGTACAGTACTTGATATTATTAACTAGTTACCCATCTTAGTACTAAACAGACTCAATGTTGCTTAACACCACTGATCTGTCAGAAACCGGTGTCTTTTAGCGTAACTTGAACATACTAGTTGTTGGTGGGATTATGATAGCAAGGTTAGTGATGACGTTGATTACCATAAAACGTCATGACATGATGATGATCATGATGATAATTGCTGATGCTTTTGTGGCTGCTATTATTGAACTAGGGGGGAGCTCTTCTTACCCGTCCAGTTTTGGATCGAGTATTCCTCTATTTACAGGCTTTTCGCAACTTCAGAGTATTCTGAGGGACCCAGTACACACCCAAGGAGGTAACGTTTTCAAAGATCTTATTAGCCGCTGAGAAGCTAACTTGGTCGATCGTTCGGTTTTAGGAAGGGGTGAGTTAGAGTTTTTGCAGGCGGGTTAGGGATGGATGGATGGAGGGGGGCATTGTGATGCTGCTGGCACTGGCTTTAATTGGTGCTGGTGACTATGCCAAAGATTTTGCCAGAAATGCAGGCTATGTTGTCATGTTCCATGATGAAGCTTTTAATGATGAGTCATAAGGGATAATGATGATGGTGGTGGTGGTGGTGGTGGTGGTGGTGGTGATTGTGATGGTGATGATGATGATGGTGATAGTGATGGTGATAATGATGATGATGATGATGGTGGTGATGGTGATAGTGATGGTGATGAAGATGATGATGATGATGGTGGTGGTGGTGGTGATGATGATGATGATGATGGTGATGGTGATAGTGATGGTGTTGAAGATGATGATTGTTGTTGTTGTTGTTGAGCAGGGAGTCCTCTTCAAGAGGACTCCTCTTCACCCATTCGGGTTCGGAGTTTTC
>JAUZSX010304372.1:0-12792 GCA_034780655.1 Idiosepius hallami | reverse complement strand
TATTTTAAGTCAAAAAAATTCTTATTTTTTACTCTACTAGAATATCTTGTCCTTTACTTTTCAAGGTTGAATTTCTTATCCTTTACATCTCCAGGTTTAATAAAATCTTAAGAATATTACTTTACATGCGTGCATTTTTCCATATAATATATATATGTATATACATATATATATATATATATATATATATAGAGTGTAATTTTTATAGCTACTTGATTGATTTCAATGAAACAGCTGAGATACTGCTTATATTTCTTAGAAGATTATATTTGTTTTCTTTTTAGATTAAGTTCACTTGAATGAGACAATTAAAGAAAGTGAAACCTACTTGCAACCAATTATGAGCAAAGCAAGACACATTTATTTTTCTTAAGACTAATTCAAACAATCATCCCACTTTTTTTTACACAACACTATCAAATATCTATTGCAATTAGATACTACATTTGACTGGGATTTGGTTGATTTTATTTAATGGTATATTAACCTTTTGGATCTTTTGATGTTCAATCATTTTTAATACAAATCTTTCAAAAGAATGTTGTTTGAATAACTCTAATTAACCAATAAATAGGGGAAATAAAGGAGTAATATTTTTTCCAAGGGTGTTATCGTGAATGTTAATGTAACAGTAAAGAGTGGATTAGTATTTAGACTAAAATAATAAGATTTCAATCTCCACTCTATATTCCATGGAGACTTGGGCAGCAACGGTGGAGCACTGGAATCCTATTACGTGATTTCAAACCCCAGTCAAAACTATTGAATTCACTTTAGCTGCCTCGGGCAGATGGGGCTCGTTAACTCGGGAGAGCAGCTCATCTAGGTGAAGGGTAATGCCGAATATAAAAAGCCCAGGTAAGAGCACGTAAAAATGGCCTTGTGCCAAACTTGGTTTGGTGCTTACCAAGTAAATATAATATTCCATGGAGACTTTTCTGGTTTAAAAGAATTTTTTTATATTAAATACAAATGATTATCCTTAGTTGATCTAAACAAGTTAAATTACTCTTTTTTTCTTTCATTAAAATTCTTTTATAGATAATGCAATTCTGATGCCTGAGACTTATGGAAGAGACTTATGGAATTTCATAATCAAAATATTCCAATAATATCAACTATTAGCTGTTACTATAATTCAATCACTAATACACATACTCTCTCTCTCTTACAGACACAGAGAGAAAGGGAGAGAGAGACAGACAGACAGACAGACATGTATATGTTTATATAGATAGATAGATTGATAGATAGAAACAAGAAGGATGTATAATTAAAAGCTGAAAATGCTTAGTTTAATTTTCTTTTATATAAACACCATTCAAGTTTTGAAAGAAATCTATATTTGGCAGAAACTTTAACAATTTATTTGCAAATTTATTTTGAAATTATTTTACAATGGGAAACAAAACTCAAAGTAAATAACAATTTTTAATGTAAAAATAAAATTGAATTCGGAGCAAAGAAATAGTCATTAACTTAAAGTCTAAATTTGGAATAAAAAACACATAAAATTAAAGATAAAGTTTATTGTTATAATTATGTACTTATTTTGCTTTGTTGTTAAAGCATTGAAATATTTATTTCACATAGCTTTTCTTGTGAAAGTTATAAGATTTAATTTTAGAGATCTAAACCTTGAAGACATGCACCTTGCAAAGATCAATCTTTTAAGTTTTGAAGCTTTAAGTTTATGTCGACTAATACCCTTGGGAAAGGTATGAACCCCCATTTTCCCTCCAGCTACGTATTAAATAGTACAACTTGTGTTTAAAAAAAAAACTATGTGTGTATGAAAATAACATTTTACAAAAGTAATTGTTCTTGGCATTAAAATGAGCTGAAAAAGTTGATATGCCGTTAAAAACACAAAACAAAAAAAACAATTCTATTCTTTCTTGTTTAGGATCTGCATATTATTTCTTCTGTCTTGCTATGTTTTCCGTATTGTTGCTGTTAAAATGTTGTGCTGGTTGTTTACATTTACTTGGTCAACTACCAACAAGTAAGGCAAAAGGCCGTTTTTATGTGCTCATTAAATCCCTGGGCTTTTTAATCAGTGTTGCCTTTACCTCTTGTACTGGTTGTTGTTTTTATTGATTATATCTTCAATGTTTTTTGTTGTTCCCTCATTAAAAAACCAAAAAAAATCTTGTTTGTTTAGTTTGAGTTAGCCCTAACCCTAACCTTTTGAGATAAACAGTGTTTTTAGAAAAAAAGGGTTTTCAGGATGCTGGGAAAAATTTTGTTTTTCAATCTATTGAGTCTATATAGTGTTTGAGAGTTGGATAAGTTATCATTGGTAAATTACATTCTGTGGGTTACAAATGGAGACAAATCACTGACTCTATGACAAAATTTTAGGTGAATAAATATCTAGTGATTACATATCCGTGATTAACAGTCAGGTGAATAAATGTCAGGTAATAAAGTGTCTGTATACCATCTCCTACTAATAAATTTATAGACTCTGATATTCTCTTTTGGTTTAAAAACTTATTTTTGTCTGAATTTATAAATACAGCTGCAAAAGTTTTCTTGTCTGTTTAACAATTTATTTCTTACAAACAGAAATATTAAGAAAATAGTAACAATTTTAAATATTATAATAAATAAAGATTTTACCTAATTATTGTTTTTCTTTCTTTCAGAAAAATGAATTCATAACTAAAACAATTCGTCCTGAAGCAGTAAGTACTTTTTCAATAATTTTAAATCAATTAAGAGATTAAATATTTAATCAATGTTTTTCATTATTTTTTTTAGGAAAGAACGTTTCATATACAGAAAAACTAAAAAAAGATATTTTACAATTTGTGAATTGTTGATACAAAACTTTTTTTAAAGTTTACTTTATAATAGTTTTTTTTTCTTTAAAAACCAAATCTCACTTGTTTTGCTTTAAAAATTTTAAAACATCTCTGTATAAACAATTGCTTTTTTTTAGTTTCTATTCAATTATATTCTCAAAGAGGTGACCTGAATATTCAGGATTCAGGTCAGAGTTGCTATTTAAGCCAAATTGATGTACAAAAACCTAAAATTAACAATGGAAGCTCCACTTCACTAAAAAATACATTTGGTGCACACAAACAAATGTATTATTTGTTCAAGCATATTTTTTTAGAATTGGTGATTTTTTTTTTGTTTTAGTTCTCAGGACTATCTTATATTTATCCATGTACTAGTTCAATAATACAACATGCATAAATAAATGTTTTCTATCACATTATACATTTCGATTTGTGTATTTATATGTCTACTGGAGTTAAACAAACAAAATTAAGTTGCATAAAATTAGTGTTATTTGAAATTCACTTAGAGAGTGAAATAACTGACCCAAGCAATGTCAATGTCAGAGATATTAAACATGTCCATAAAAAGATAACTATGCATGGTTATCATTGATCAAAATAAAGCATCCATTATATCTAATGATCAAATTCATTCTTATTTAAAGAGAAGGGTTGCAATCAGTTCTAGTGTATTGAGAAGTAAAATTGATTATTAATATTGATTAGAAATAATCCACAACTTTTATTTCTTGTTCATCAGACCATAAAACCATATGCCAGAAACTGAGAGTTGGTAAATGCAATAAAATGCATGCTTACACTAATTAACTTCTAATCTATTCCTCTCTCTCTCTTTATCTCTCTTACTCTAAAGCTAATCTTATTTGCCTTCCTTTACTTTTGTTTCACTAGAAACTGTTATAAATCTATTGCTTTGTTAAAATGCCCTATATTTAGACAGGGTCAGTTTTGCATTTTTTAGGAAGTTCTGGTATGAAGTTTCTTAATCAGTTTCTTATTTTTTTGTGGACATTTTTCCTCATCAAAAAAAAAAAAGAAGAAATTAATAAAATGATGAAGAAAATTTATCTCAAAATGCAAGTTACAAATTTGGTACAGACCCAAAAAGGAGACTTGAAGAAAGAGAAAATTAGATTCAAAACCGTAAAATCCAACTTTCATAACCCTTTGGGGCCCGTGGCTCAGTGGGGAGAGGTGTTATGTCTTACTGTTACTACTGCTAGAAAAGAGTGTAATTCATATCTTTTCATTTGGCTGAATTTTAACTGCTACACTAGGCCTATTGAGGGTGTTTTTATCATGACTGTATCACCACCAGCATGGTACAGTACCTGATATTTTTAAGTGGTCACCCATCTTAATACTGAACAAGCTCTGTGTTCTTTAACTTCAGTCATCTTTTGGTAATTGGTGTCTCCAATGTGAATTGACCAATTCAACCATTTGACAATTCAATATACCAATAGTACTAAGGTTATTAAGATAACCCTTATATTTCAGATGTGATCTTACTAATTAGTTGTGCATCCCAAATCCACTCTAAGGATATCATATTTACTTGGTGAGCAGCACCAACCAAGTTTGGCACAAGGCGTTTTTTTAATGTGAATGCAATGGTTTTGACTGGGATTTGAACTCACATACTATGATTGCAGAGCCCAAGCGTTTACCAATGCTCCAACTTTGCTGCCCTAACTCAAAGAATATATTGCAAAATAATGTTTGACATTCAGAAGAGCAAGATCAACATCTTTTTGTTTAAATTTCCAAGATTAGGCTTGATAATTTGAATTGTATGAATGACTATTGTCCTTATCTTTATTGTTATTTCACCATCTATTCATTTTTTACCATCTATTCAATAAGTGTTTCTTTGAATTTTCATATCACAACCAAATTTATAACTGGTTGAATAGAAGCATGTTTAATAAAAATACATAAAGAAACATGGTTGACTGTAACCGAAATGTTTTTTTGGGTCCAAAATTGGATGTGCGCTTTTGGTCTATGAGTCTATAAAAGAAAAATCCCTTGAGACACTGTTCACCAACCATTAATTAATAGGTAGAGATGAGATATTTATTCCTAAGTATTTTATTCATTTAATAGTATGCTGTTTTTATAATATGTAGAGTCTATGACAACCATACTACCTCCTTTGTTCAAACATGCAATTACAATATGTTTGTTTCCTTTCAAAGCTGTTATGTATCTTGGTTAAGTGTGATCATTACTTTTAGAAGTAATGGATGTTGTTAGTGAACCTTGTATGATCCATTTTTCAAAACCAGAATCCATATGTTTAATTTATTTTTAGTCTAGTTTATGTCTAGTTTAATTTTATCAAGTTTGTAATCTAATGAACAATATTTATCAAAGCTTTGACATCCTAAAGATTTCACATAAAAAAGAATCTATTAAATTTCATAAACAAAAAAGTTCTGTACATCTTTCCAATAATACCCCTCACAAAAATCCAATCAATAAATGAATATATTGTTTTAGTCAATAATTCAACCCTACCTCATTTAGAATTGAATGAAGAAAAGAAAGATTGAAAAGAATACTGAATAAAATAGATAACAATCTGGAATGTGATGATCTAAGTTTTATTCAAAAGCAAGGATTAGTTAGGATAGTCTTCAGAAGTATCATTGCAGAGTGATTGCTAATATGCCATATGGTAGCTTTCCTTGGTATAATTAATCTATAGTGTGAAACTACTGGTAAATAAGAATTGTTGATTATCTATAATATTCTAATCTAATCTACAAATAATTTTAATAACAATGATCATTTTCTATTTATCAATGTATTGTTTTTAATACATAGCAGAAAAGTTTATTAAGAATTTATTTAAAATCCATACCAATAAGCAACTTGCTGTGTTTGTTGCATTGATATAAGAAATCATTAATAGATCATGCATTGCAGGTCAAATGTTTGTACTGTCGAAACAAAAATAATCAAAATTCTATTCTATCTAAAATATACATCTTTGCCTCTCAATTTCTCTTGGATGGACTTCCGGCCACCAATTCTACTTTACTCTTTTCTCTACTTAGCTCAGGCTTAATTTAGAATTTCTCCAATTATCCATAGATCTTACAAGTAGTTTGTCACTCACTCTCAGCTACATTGTGTTTTTTAAGCTAAAGAACCAAATTTTGTTAAACACTTAAGGGGAATCCAAATATAAACAAGTCTAGCGAAAGTCAAAATTTAAAGTAAAAAAAAATACTTTGAATTTTGACATTTGTTTCCAGACCCTGCGTCAAAGCTTTTTAAAGGTGACGTTTTTATATACTATAAACTATACCAATGGATGTAAAATATACCTTTTAAAGGAAAGAAATAACAATAGAAAATCTAAAAGTCAGCAAGTTGTGATTATAGCTTAGAGAATCACTTGACAAAGAAAAAGAGTCATATTCTTGATAACTCAAACTACAAATGTTTATGTTATTGGGTTCTACCATTGTCAGCTTCAATGTGCATCCAACAAGGCCTACTTTGTCTATTCCAGCAGTCTGCCTCACTTTCGCCTTTCATTAAAGCCGTAAAGAAATTTGTTTCTCTGCAGCTTATCATTTCTTTCTTTGTTTCTCTTACTAGCTGGTAAGGCTGTACTAATCTGGCCAGACCCAGACTGACTGACTAACTGACTGACTTGATAGGCCTGCAGGCTTTAGCAGAAATATAGTATTATTGTTAGCTTCTTTATCCCAGCTCATTAAAATTCATAATTCCCTTCATTTAAAGATGAAAGGAGCTTGTAATTACCTTTTTGAACACTATATAGCCCATTATTCACCTATATCAATCTCTATATTGTGCTTCACACCTTTATTTAAGCCAGGCATTCCCCAACTTTTGATTAAAGTATTTTTCATCCTCAGTGGCCCCAATACCTTGTATCTTGGTTTCATCATAATTATGACCCAGACGGGCAGCGATGGTGGAACATTGGTAGAAGCTTGGGCTCTGAGATCATGGTACGTGACTTCTAATTCCAGTCAAAACCATTACTTTCACTTTAGCAGCCTCGGGCAGATGGAGCTCGTTAGCTCAGGAGAGCAGCTCATCTAGGTGAAGGGTAACACTGAATTTAAAAAGCCCGGGTAAGAGCATGTAAAATGGGCTTGTGCCAAACTTGGGTTGGTGCTCACCAAGTAAATATAATATATATATATATATATGTATATATGCATGTGCGTGTGTGTATCTCTCTATGCATATGCATAGAGAGAGACACACACACATATATATATACACACATACATATGAATGTTCAAAGACTACTGATAGTCAATTTCATTGATATTAACTCGATATTTTTGTAGAAATATGAAAAAAACCCAATGTACCAAATACTTTTGACACCAACTGTATTTGTTTGTGTATATATAGAGTTTGTAGCTAATTAGTGAAATGTGAATTCTATTTTGAAATTATAAGTCATAATGAGTTGGCTATCATCTGTCAAGAGGGATCAATCATTTTAAATATAAATATGAAACAGAATACATTAGAAAGGATGAAGCAGAAATAAAAATATGACTTTTTTTCAGGATTAATAATTGGCTTGCATGGTTATGTGTGTGCGTACGTGTGAACCAACAGTGCTGTAGCTATTTCTGTATTTATTTATATGTATGTACAAAAGTGTGATCTTATGTCATATGGAAGAATCATGTAATGGCTATCATTTGAATAACATGTGTATTCGCACATATAGATATGTATTTGAATTTAGGCAGGTGTTTGTATGTATGTGTATAGGCATGTGTACATGTATGTATGTGTATATAGGCATGTGTGTGTGTGTATATATATATATATATATATATATATAGAAAGTATGTGTACGTATGCGTGTGTGTTTATATATAGGCATGTGTTGATGTGTAGGCATGTGGGTACATATGTGTGTATGTGTAGGGATGTGTTCATGAGCGCCTGAAGAAGCATAAAGTTATTTGCTAAGTGTATCTGATTTGGCCTCGAACTTGAGGAAGTTGTTTGTTTAGTTAAAATACAGTACATTCTTTATTAGTCCCACCTGTTGCCTATGTCACCTTGCTACCATTGTCCAGCCACTGAGTATGACCTGTTTAGACAATTTTATTGGCTGCCATGCCATTAAAGCTAGTTGCGTCTTGTATCTTGAATAAATGTTACTAGGAAATGTCTATGGAAGGGGATAAGGACAATGCAATAAACTCTATTATGTAACCTATCATGTTGCCAAGTTCAAGAGCTGATTTATATCTGCAGCAATATATTGATTCATCAAGAGATATGCAGTTGTTACTTGCATGTCGACAATAAATCCATTCAAACTAAGAAAAGGCAAATATTTTCCTTTTTGCATTTCATTCTCTTTACTTGTTTATTTTTGTTTTACAGCATACTAACCTTTTGAGGTCATTTAATGCAGATAACACATTCGATTTTTTCTTTTCTTTTTAGAGGCCTCAAGTTGTCTTTTTTTTTTTCAAAATAACATAGTATGTACTACATAATTCATATCTGGAGGGAATGTAGGTATTCGAATCTTTTCAGAAGGTATTAGTCCAAATGTAAACATAAGTGGAATGACTTGGATTATAAAAAAAAGACTTACTACTACTACTACTCTACAACACTGACCTCCCTCCACATTGTTTACTCTTCTTGTCCCACTCCTATTATCTAAAAATAGAGTCTATGTAATTGGCAAGAGAATTCTCTTTGCCCAATCAGTGGACACCCTTTTTGGCAGGCTCACCACAAGAATCCTAAATTCTTGCTCTTTTGAACATTAGAACCCACAAGGACAGTAGGTTGGAAAATTCCTCTCCTTAAAATTTGTGTGCCTCTTACAAGAGCCATCTGATTCTTTCGGACATAAAAGAACTTTTATAGTTGGACTTTTCTCTAAAGTCAAAAAGACTATAAGTTTTGCAATACTTTAGTTGTACTCAGTTAATAATCAATACCTTTTTTCTCTGTCTTATACCTTCCTTTTTTCCAGCTATACCTAAAATTTTTATCCTTGGCTACAACAGCCACTAGTTTGCTCACCAATCATTTAGGTATCAACTAGCGTATTGCAGTTCTGAATTCTGACTGATTAGCTTCCTGATTCCATTTTTCATCTCATCTAACCAGAGAAGTATACATGGATTATTACCATATCTATATGAATGTTTATATATACTCAGATACAGATATGATGATTGCTACTATGTCTTATCAAACAAGTGTCATCCCTTCATTTTCTTCTTTCACTTGTACATTTATCAGATGAATATCGATATAAGATAGAGATATGTTTTTTTATAGTGACTAAACATTTTAAACCAAAGTAGCCCCTATCTCTGAATCAAAACAACCTAAGTTTTTAATCAGAATCTTATCTTCTCCTATGGGAAATAACAAACAAGGCTAATAAATGCCACCAACTCTGTTTTTAGAATTTGCCTTGTTCCTTATTTTTATTACTTATTTTACAGACACGAATATGAATACATGTTTACATATACATTTTGCAGAGGTTGAAAATCTTGATCATCAGCTAACTTAAAAAACATATGTGTTAATGTGGTTCTCAGTTATGTATTGAGTTTTACCATATTGGTAAAAAAAAATGTGTGATACTTTTATGGTAAGGTAGTTCTGAGCTATGGACAGAGTTTTAATATTATTGGAAAAGATGCATTATCAATTCTTCATCACAACAAACTTCTAAAACATAGTGAAATTTTTCTTTAATTCATTTAAAAATTTTTATCTTTTTTTGTTGTTAAAAGACACTTGAAAGTGAATTCCACTTTGGTAACTTCTGCATAAAAGTTATTTTAATGGTAAATACTTTGTGCATTAGTCTGGTGTGTAATATTAAAAGTAATATTCCATGAATAACTACTTAAAGCTATTCAACAGTGTTTTAAGATGTGAATGCTCATTCACAATGGCTAATGGCTATTCAAATCATTCACTAATGTCTTATATAGAATCAAAACAGTAAAGAAAAACAATCAATAAATGTGAGAACTATTAGAAAAGCACAACCAGCAGAAGAATTAGTCTACAGAGATTTTCTAGAAAGGCAAAACCTCTTGAAATGCTCTCTACTTAAATTCCTCAAATAAATATTTTGCCTTTGGTCACTTTTAATTTCACACTAACAATGAGTTTCCATTATACTGATTGTTCCGGAAGACAGTGTCAAATTTTGTACTTCGATTAAAATCTTGCTTTTTGAAATAAAAAATAAAATTCTGATTAACCAATGGAGGTCAGTTTAGAAATGTTAAATATAGAAAATTGTTCAAAAGAGAAATTAAAAAAACAAACAAATAAAAAAACGAGAAATAAAATTTGTTTCAAGAAAAATTTTTGGTGTAGGTTAAGAATTCACAATAATTAAGGTGTTTGTTTTTAGCTCACAATAAATTTAGTCACTTTGAAGATTTAAAGTAGATTATTTGATGATTTACAACTTACTAAGAGGGTTGTTCTGAAAGTAATGCCTCCATTTTTTAAATTTATTCTTTAAAAGTTGAAGAAATACAAAGACAGGAGTAGTACCACTAAAATAAGCCACCTTTTGTGCTTCAGAATTTATTTTTCTACAGAGTCACCACTATTAGGAGTGGTGAATGAAGATGTCCATTTTCATGTTCAGAGTGAACATTGTCACTCACATCTATATCGCCAGTCTGAAATTGATGAAATTGTGTTGACATCAACTGCTTGACTTAGTAAATAAGTTCAGGTCGATGGAGATTGATTCAGATTTTTTTTGTACGGAGGAGTTTAATGATATATCTCTGCTTCAGACACAGGTTCATGACAGGGTTTGCTTTCTAAAAATCTCATACTTTCAAGATCTGCAACATATCTTTGGGTCCAGAACTTTGTCAATCGTCACACTACAATTTGCAATCTTCTCTGATCCATTCAGGAGGAAATACCCTTGTATATCTTAAATCAATTGAATCAGTGTGTTAATATATCTATCCCAACAATCCATAAACATTGAATTGTTTATCATCTGTGTTTAGAATTTCAATATGTAGAAAAATAGAATATTTGGATACACATGCCTGAATTAGTTTTTCATCATCATTTAGATTCTATTCCTCTAAATCTCTATCACTATATAAGTGAGAAAGTATGTGTGTATGTGTTTGAAACAGTCTCTACCAAACTACTTGGCAATTTTGAGTCTACAGACTTGAAATTTCATACATAGGGTATTCAGAGCTAGGGAACACTTTTTAATTGGTTTTGAGCAAAAAAATTAGGTACTAAGGGTAGTAAGTTAAAATATTGGACTGTTGCGGTCACTATAAATCGTTAATTTTGGATTTAAATGGGGTATTTGGATCTGGGGAACACTTATTAATTATTTCAAATTGAGTAAAAAAAATAGCTGGTTAGGGGTCAAAATTTAGAATTAAAAAATACACAGATCAAAATGAACCCAAAAGTAAGCATTCAGATCATTTAAACTTGCAAAGCCCAAAGGTGAAGTACATTTCTGGAATACTATTTGAATTGACACTTGAAAGAGTATTTACCACTTTACACACAGAATGCACAGTACTGCTTTTCAACAGAATAGACTTCCTTAGGTGCAAGCCCACAGTGCCCAGGCAAAGTTGGGCAATACTTTTGTATATAATAGTAGAAGAAATATTTTCAATAAATCAATACATACAAACTGTCTATTAAAAGTAATCAAAGTTTTAATCGCTTCAAGATAGAAAATATTTTTAGCTGTTTGTAAATTCTGTCTCTTAAAGTAAAGATCCTGTATTGAAGAAAGAAAAATCACTTGAATGATGAATTATCTGAAATATGGATAACTGAAAAAAGACTAAAGAAAATTGGTTTGTGATTTTGTTTTTATTGTTAAACTCATTGAAACAGAAATGAAACATATTAATAAATAAATACATAGATTTTATTCAATAATTTATTGAACCTTTGCCAAACATTCTAAAGAGACATCAAATAAAGAGTTTCAAAGGGTTTTATTTTTTTCTTACAGAGTAAATGATTTACAGAAGGAAAAAAAAAGAATGGATCAACAGAGAAACTGCTATTATGAAATTCTTTAAAGTCAAGGTCAGTTGAATTATTGAAAGATAATAAATAAGCTGTAGATAAATAAAAAAAATTATGGATTCTTACTTGAATATCTATAAAGTGAGATGTATGTGTGTGCTAGGACCACCAGTCTCTACCAAATTACACAGCCATTTTTTGGTCTACAGACTTGAAATTCAGCTTATAGGGTATCCAGAACTTGAATAAACATTTTAATCAGTTTTTATTCAGAAATTTAGCTGCGAAGGGATCAGAACATCTGTAGCAGATAAGAGCACACATATAGTCAACAGCCCTTGGCAACTGCACACTTATATATATGTGTGAGGGTGTGAATATCTATATTATATGTCTGCGCACACACACACACATCAGGGCGTTTGAAATGTTTTATAACTGTTTATTTAAATTCTTATATACCCATATTGCACAGTAACTTTTTGGACACACTGTGTGTGTGTGTGAGTGCATACTTATACACATAAATGTTTACTCTCAGAATACTATCTTATTTTGGTCACTAAAGATTTAATAAAAATTCTTTGAAGCTAATAAGAAAATTAGTTCTTACTTTTGAATTTGTCTGTTTACTTTTTCATCTCTGCTGATGACCATTCTAGTTTTTCTTCACATACAATTTTCTAAGAATCTCACTTTCAAATTTTTTTCAAACTCTTTTTACTTCTAAGACTCCAGATTTATTTTTCTATTTTCAAATAATTCAAAATTTCTCCAATGACCATTAACTTATGTGGTATCCCTTTGATTTTTAACTTCATATTCTCTTTTGTCTACTTTATATATATATATATATATATTAATAGATTATAGTTCTTCTGAAGCATCATGTAATAATTAATAAATAAGATTTTAT
>JAUZSX010304361.1:0-12792 GCA_034780655.1 Idiosepius hallami | reverse complement strand
AATGGTCACCCCATGATATTATCCGTTCAGTCTGACAGATGGAGGTGCAATGTACGCACCTCTCGTCTCAGGTGCACAACAAAAAGTCCGCAGTTTAGTTCCTCCAAAATCGTGGAATATTACATGAGGAGAGGATCTGTAGGAATGGTCACCCCATGATATTATTCGTTCAGTCTGACAGATGGAGGTGCAATGTACGTGGCCGTCGGCAGGAAATCAGCATTCGAAAGAGGACTTAATTGGGTGGCGGGGGTATTTTTTTAGGCGGGGGTCTTCTAGAAAAGATCCGAACTTCTTTTCTTGGGACGGTGGAGATAATAATAATGATGATTTCTACTGATTGTGATGATGATGGTAATGTATTTATCTACAAAAAAGATGCCAATCTTAGTTTGATGATATGTGTGTGTGGGTGCAGGAGGAGCAGAGATGAGGTTGCACATCAGTCACATCCACATCTTCGTCTAGGGGTACTAAACTTTTTTTGGGACCAGATCCTACGAAATTGATTTGAAATATCTGATACTTATTCATATAGTATAATTGCCTGACAGATGGAGCTTTCTACAATTGAATTCATTGAAACTGTAATTATAGTCTGTGGGAAGATCAGAATATTATTCTGATCTTCCCACAAACTATTTAACATCCAAGTTCTATTAATGTCAGTATATAAGAAAAAGATTCGAAAACTTCAGTAGGTTTTCCATAAGTCGTCAAAACAAAATTTACACGTAATTAAGCAGAAAATTTTATTTCATTTTATTAAGCAATAAGAAATCAAAGGTTTTGTTTAACTACCAGAAATTAATGCTTTTTATTAAACTACAAAAACGATTTTTATTAAACTAGAAAACCTTTTTTTTTTTATTATTATCAAACTCCAAGAAATTAAAAGTTTTTATCAAACAGCAAGAAATAATTACTTTATTAAACTACAAAAAATTAAAATTTTCATAAGTATTGGTTCCATAACCACTAACTAATATTTAGAATTTACTGAAGGGAATCAAAACGGTCACCGAATTTCCAGGCCACATAAAAAATTTCTACACCCCAAGCCACCCGTAGGTCGTGTGCGTGCGTTGAGTAAAGACTAGTCTGCAGGAAATTAAGAAATACTTCGAAAATTGTTCTTATTATTGATCTCACATCAATCACTCTGCAACCAGGGTTTTTTTGTTTTTTTTACTGGAATCAAAGTGACAACAAGTCTCCTTTAAATCCCAGCAGATCCCGCTCCATTTCCGTCCAAAACTGTATGGTGCAAAATCTCCCTGGGTTTTCATTCTCTGCTGCGCCTACTTCGCACACTCGCCATGGGCAGAGATTCCCACTCAGCCAACGCCCGTGGGTAACTCCTGAAGGCAGAGGGACAATAAGTTTTCTGTGGCACTCAGGGTCGTGCTTGGGGCCCCCGCAGACTTCACAATTGCGGGGGGGGCGCAATCTCCCTATGGGCCGCAAGGCTCTTTGGGTTCATAGATTGTATTTCAAAAAATTACCAATTCATTGTTAGGATTAATTAGAAAATCACACTTGAAACATACATTTATTAATCCATCTCTCTTTCCGCCTGTCTCTCTTGATTTGTATATGTATGTATATATATATATATATAGTCGAAGGCTCTAGTATGTTGGGGAGGGCAACTTGTCTTTTTTAGGGTAAAGGGGACGCAAGGTGCATTCTGCGACTACCAAGTAGTAACTCAGAGACGTTCTATTAAAAAAACGTATTAGGGTCGAAATGTCAGTGTATCTCTTTTTGCCTTTGGTTACTAAAGCCCATATATCGGCCCCTAAGGGTCGAAAGGGTTAAGAATATTATATTTCATTTAGAAGTAGTAAGGACCCTGATTTTTTTTTTATTCTCGAAGGGTTACTTTTAAATGTAGCCGAAAAAACGGTTTTAGAGCACTAACAGTAGTAGTTTTTTTTCCTTTTTTTTTTCATAAAGAAAAGTGTGTGTTATTATTGTGCCAGCGAACAACCAAGGCAGTGGAACATAACAATAGAATCTGGCTCGAAGAAGAGACCAGGTGTTTTCGACTGGAGCGAGAAAAGACCAGAAAGGATAAGACGAATTAAAACGAAATAATAATAAGAAGAAAAAGATGAAGAAAGAGAGAAATAGTTTGTGACAACAATGTCACTATTGGCTTATGGAGGTGTGTCTTTACAAAACATTATAGAGAGGAGAAGAAGGAGAGGGTGTGATCAAACAGCAGCTAGCATGGGAGTCAGATGAAGAGATGATGGTCATGATCATGATGAGGATCATGATGATGAAAACTACTTATTATTCAAGGTGGGGCAGAAATAACAGGTGTTTTCCAAGTTGCTCTGCCCTATATTATTAGAAACACATAGGAAACTTGCATACCCACAAAACACTATAGGCTTCGACCAAAGTCTAAATATACATACGTATACAAATATATATAGAGAAATACACACAGAAAGATGGATGAAATGATATGTATATATTTCCTTATATAAGTGTGATAATGATTTTCTTTATTTAATCTTAATAATTAGTTATTTTGGTAATGTTTGCACTACAAAAGATCTGTGAAATCAAGGAGCCATGCGGCCCCTAGGGAGCTTGCGCCCCCCCCGCACTTGCAGGCTCTGCGGGGGCACTAAGCAGTGAAGCACGGCCCTGATGGCATGTCTTTGTAAAATAAATAAATAAATAAATAAAACTGCCTTAGGCAGTTTTATTTATTTATCAATATCAACTGCAGAGAGGCATATTTCAGGGGGTAGCATTTTGAGGGGTTGAATATAGACAATGAAAGCAATATTAGTACCAACATTATTAAAATAGCCAAAGAGACAACGACAACATTGATCGATAAATTAATTTTTACGGTATATCAACTAATTCGACCGCTCAATGTTGAGAACGATATTTCTTTCATTTCAATCATCAAACTGTTTTAAATTACACAAATGCTACTATTTAATCTATAGCTGGAGGGAGTATGGGGATTCATACTTTTCCCAAGGGTATTATCCTGAATGTGAACCTAACGACTGGGATTTGAACTTGCATATTACTATTCTAAATTTCAAGTGCTAATCCACTTTCTGTTCCAAGCAGACTTCTTCAGAAGGGGGCGAACATTAACAACATTAAATCTGACTTAGAGACGAAAAAAAAAAGACATTCTCCAGCTCCATCAGTCCATCACTCGTGTCCGGGTATTGAATACGTATCGCCTTGTCCCTTATCTTCATAGATTCGAAGAGTTGGGAAAGGTGACAGACAGAGTGCCACTTTTCGCTGACGATGTTGTTTAGGTAGTCGTGGCTGTGCGACGGCCACACCCACTCACTCGGCCCACATATAGCTTCCACGACCATGATATGGTGCGGGTTCCATTTAGACTTTCAGATTATTGATTAGTCACTAAGACCTGTCAGATGCCTGCCCGATAGGTGTTGTGTTCTGTTTACTGTATTCCTTCTGGTGGATAAATTTCCATAGGAAAAGAGATGAGACATCAGTTTTTAGCCCTTATTCGAAAACAAGAAAATATCGAAAAGAAAATCCTAAAAACGAGGAGTAAGTTCTCTTTAACGAAACCTGTAGTCAATCATCAGTTCTTCAGAGTTTACAAATTTAAAATGTAATGACGGACTATGGATTCGGGGTCCGGGTTTGTCTCTCCGGTGAATGAAAATACTTTAATGGATTAATGTTAGGCTTAAACCCCAACCTTACCACTAACACTTTTATAAAACATTTTCATTTATTTTTTATTTACTACAAAAGAAAGCATTAATGCTTCTTCTGCTTCATTATTGTCAACATAACACACACTTTCGTATTCTGTGTGAGCAACTAAAAAGTTGATGAAACATTTTTTGCGTTGAACTTTATGGTTTATAACCGGTAAGTTTAAGCATAACTTGCAGAACAATTGAGGAAGTGTTTTTGTTTTAGGGATCCCCTACCCCAGGAACCCCCTCCTTCTTAAGGGATCCAGGTAGGCCCACAAAAATACACTTTTTTCCAAACAGCAGTCCATATTTAAATAATTCAAATTGATATCATAAAATAACCCTAAACACCAACATTTCCAGAAGAGAACACAACAACAAAAGGCAGTTAAACTTTCCCCATTATATTATTTACGATTTGTGGTATAACAAAAGTTATGTTAAAAAACGGTGTCATGTTCCCTTCTAAACGAATGATAAGATTCGAACTTAAAGAATTAAATCAACTACTTTAAAAATAAAAACTCTACAATTTTAAACATTTTTATTATTAATACTCAGACTCAGATTAAAATGCATCAAATTATTAGGGATTAAAATCCAACAGTGTAATTTAATTACCCACAAAACTTCTTAAAACTATGAATTCATAATGAGGGAAAAAATAAATTTACACCGTTTTTGAATAATTTTCAACATGGCGTCTCATAATTTCAATTTGTTGTTTTTTCAAATAAATTTTTGAAAAATCACTGAAAATTAAATAAATCAAGACACATTTCCTTAAATTATTTAACTCGGACATTTTCTTACCACACAAGATTATGTATAAAGGACGTTGTAAGTTGAAACTTGTCTCCATTTTCATTTCCTTTTCAAAATTATTGTTTCAATTGATGTTTTATTTTTAAATACTTTCATTCAAAAATTGTAAAATGTATTAAAATGTAATGTAAAATGTATTAGAAAAATGTATTATTATTCTATTTATTTTTGATAAATATAAATCGTTACGGCTAAATGATAGCACCCACCAAGGAAACAGAAGCAAGTGGAGAAGAAGAAGAAGAAGAAGCAAAGAGAGCAAATCGAACTCCAACAACCACGAATTCACTGACTGGGTGGTAGTGGGGCTGAATTCACATAACAAAGAATATAGAATGAACATTAGTATAAAATCCAGGCAATTTAATTAATAATATCTTTAGTTCTTTAAAACATTGGCCCTGACAAAAATTGTTTGTTCGTTTGGTTTTTAAAATCAGTAACATAAACAACCGCTTTTCAAACTAGTTGCTAAAGAGAGAATTTTTTTAAAAATAGGGATTGATTAATCATTTTGGAAAATATTTAGTCCATTTGGAACGATAAGAAATATTCTAATTACTTATTTCATCGAAAAATTCAACACCAAAAATAAAAATCTCATAAAAAAGGAGTATTATTTGTCAACAACGTTCTCATTTTTGAGTTGTTTAGGAAATGGAACGGCAATTTTATTTTCTTTCGATTTTTTAAATGCACATAACGAAGAACAAACGAATAAATTAAAATTTAGTGTCTGTCCAGTGGTCCACCGTAACGTATTTTCGATCCTATTATCTTCTAGTTTAGCGTTGCGACTTCGTAAAGCAATAAAGTAAACTGTATTTTAGTTTCGTAAAATCCAGTCAAATCACCTTATTTTTCGCGACAAAGTCTCTCTTTTTAAAAAAAATTTACCAAAATTCAAGTAATCATTGACCTGATTTTTGTTCGATTTTTAAAGAGAGGCTTCGTTAAGAAAAATTCCTTAATTTGACGAGATTTTACAAAACTAAATTAACTTTACCGTGTTTACGAATTCACAGCAGCGGAAACGTTTATTAATTACCGAATCCACCACCACCACTAGTAGTAGTCAAATAGTTCACCCACCACTTTCAAACATAAAATAAGTGCCTGCTTTAAACATCTTTATTTTTAGTAATCAAAGTTGATTTTTGTCACTGTTTCGATTTTAAAGTGAGAAAAATGTTTGGTATTTATTTCTCTATATCCGGACTCGCCTGAGACCTTTGCTTTAAGCCTCACTCGCCCTCCCATCCAACCCTAACCCAACGAAAGATTTTGGTTTTTTTTTCGTTAATAAAAATTGTTTTATTAAATTATTATTTCCATCCGTTTTTTTTTTTTCTTTGCACTTTATTATCTCTATTTTGCTTTCCCAACCTAATGGTCGCTGCCATTGAAAACCATTAGTAAAAAAAATTGAAAAATCCTGAAAAAAACTATTTGTCGGTGCCAAATTTATATTTTATTATTCGTTCAAGGCACAGTCACAGACCCAAATACACTTATAATTAAAAAGATAAGTCTTTTTTTGGTGAAGATATAACATTATTCACCTATAGGTATGTACCTAAGAGACTTCAGGTCACCACTATCATGCTAAAAGACATTGTCTATTAACCTCCTTACTCCTCCAAAATCTTTCCTCTTCTACTATTTTTCTCTTCCCCTACCAAACCCTCTCTAAACTCTCTATCTATATCTCATTCTTTGACCTCTTAGTGACCAAAAGAATTTGTTCCAGTTCTACTCCTGGCCCCAGACTATCAACATGTGTCTGCTGCTTGCAGGCACTGAAAACCAAAGAAGAATGTAAAAATTAAGAAAATAAAGAATAACCTTTAAAAGCTAATATTGGTATTCACTCAATCAAATAATACACACCAAAAATCACTAATATTACAGAATCAAGATATACTGGAGTGCCAGAAGAGACTTGTAGTCACTGTCTTCAGGAATCACCACCAGGCGTTGAGAGAGTTGGGAATTCAAAGTAGCAGTGTAAAAATCGACTTATAATCTACTTATAAATGATAAAGAAGTCCATTTGGCCTAGTGGGTAGGCAGTAAGACTTTGGAATCATAGTAACCAAGTTCAAAACCCAGTCATTCCATTTGCGTTCATAATTGAACTAATATCCTTTGAAAAGGTATGAATCCCCACTTTTCCTCCAACTATGAGTTAAACAGTGAATATTGTGTAGTTAAAAAAACTGTGTATACAATGACTGTTTTTGGCAAGAAATGACTTAAAAAGATTGATGTGCCATAAAACCCAAACAAACTTATGAATCAATAGAATTTTTTATGCATGCGTATGAAGAAAAGATAGTGAAAGAAAAAACTCTTAACACTACAATTTAATGTATGCTTATTCTGTACTCTGACCTCCTGCATGTTTAGCCAGCACAACCACTGAACATACAGAGCTGTGGTTCAGTGATACATTTAATTCTAATTATTAGATTCCAAGTTCAAAATAAGACGTATACACTTCTAAAGGTTTCTCTAAGGTGGTTTAAGAAGTCTATTACATAGAAAGACAGTAACATATATATGCAAATTTCTTAAATAACTATTGTAGTTCCTTTTTCTGAAGAGCTATAAACAGAATGTTTTTGTTTTTTTTTACTATTGCAGTTTTATTTTCTAAAGAACTACAGGATGTAGAATTCCATAAAAACATGAAGATCTGTTTTTTATAATTATATCGATTATCCCGGCCTCTTTATAAAACTTAAGATAAACTATTTATTTTTTATTTTGTTTTTTCTTTCACATTTTCAGGATATAATTTCCATTCCATTACAATTTTTTTTAAAGATTTTTTTTTGCCCTTATTAACACCATCTTCAAAATCTTTATCACCTTTATCTTACCTGTAAATGCTTTACGTATATTCTACTAGTTTTGAGATGGCTATTTTTTGGTTTTATTTATGAACTAGTACTCATAAAAATCCAAGCTTCTACCTTCATTTATTTATTTATTTATTTATATTATATATTAACACCTGTCTAAACGAACTTGCATAGACTTTTAGCATCACATTATAAGTTACTGACATTGTTTTTTTTGTTTCGCTTTCTTTTCTTTTTTTTTTGTATCATTATTTACTTATATGATTCACTTATTTATGTATTGCTGGAAGAGGAAAAGTGAGAAATAAAGAAAGTTTATAGCCGAGTCAAAACAGAAGAAAAAAAAAATACTGGATTCTGGAACTTAGAATTTATCAGACGAAGAAAATGATAAAGAAAAAAAATGGAAATTTTGGAAGAAGAAAAAAAGTAAACAAGAAAAAAAACTAGGCAGTATAAAGGGTGTGGTGCAAAAAAAGACAGAAAGACAAGACGATAAGAAAAAAGATTTTCCTATCCATATTTTATATTCATTTGTATCATTACAGTGAAAGGCTATTACTATCATGATAAGTTTTCTTCTTCTATTGTTTGTTTGTTTGTGTTTTACGGCATATCAACCTTTTTTTAGGTCATTTAATGCCAAGAACAATTATTTTAGAGAAACATATTTTTTTCTTTTTTTAACAACACAATGTGTTGTAACAGAGAGAAAATGACAAGAACACTAGGGAACAGTGGAACAACGTGTATTAACAAATAGACATGAGACATGGCCGCCGGGCAACCTCGTCCCGAGACGGACTTGTGGAGACTGCCTAGAGGTACCGGCATCATCCTCGCGCATGCGCTGACCTGTGCCGATTCGGACGAGTTTAATCTGAGGGGTGTTCACTCCTCAACACAATGTTATTTAATCGATAGCTGTAGGGAATGTGGGAGTTCATACCTTTCCAAAGGTTATTAGTCCAAATGCAAATACACTCATACTTTTTATAATAAAACAAGTTTCACTATTTAATCCATAGCTGGAGGGAAGATGGGGGTTCATACTTTTCCCAAGGGTATTAGTTGACAAGTCAACATAAATGGAACAACTCTGATTCAAACCTGCATACTACAGTTCAGATATCCGGTTGTCTATCCAGTGGGTTACGTCGACCACCCCAAATGCAATATTTAAACAAAAAAAATTTCACAATTTTTTTTAAAACAGGTTATATTCAATGGGCATAAACACGCGACTAAATTAATTCATTTTGTTAATGAAGGTATAAAAGTATATATTAAGTGAATACAAGAGTGCAATATTTAAACGTAAAGTTCATTAAACTATTTTTAAAGAAATATTCACATGATACACTTTAAATAAAATTTTGTTAATGAATAAAATTTCATTTGAAATTAATTAAACGTAGGAAAAAATGTACAATATAAAAAGGTAAAAATCATTAAAATATTTCTAAAACCTGTTACATTTAACAGACACATATACCTGTACAATATAAGTAAAAAGTTCTTAAAATTACCTAAAAATTCATTATTTAATATCTTGAAGTGAAGCATTCACTCCAGAGGAAATTACGAGAAAAGCAAAGCAGGTCTTCAGTAGCTAAAAAAAAAAAATCATTTCAGGGGGTTGTAAGAGTATGTATGCCTCTTTAAGGCCATTTATTTAACTATTTTTATAGATTTATTTGTGTTTGATTTCCTCATTTCCTTTTTGATACAAAAAGAAACTGATTTCAACATTATACAAATTTCAGACAGATTTTAATTTCCATCCCCTCTTAGGTCTCTTTTAAATATACAAAGACCTAGATCTAAAAATTCATCAAACAGATAATGACTCTCATACACACATATATATATATATATATTATACAAGATGAGAAATAGAGGAATATAATGTTATTTATATAAATATGTTTCACTTTTTAAGCATTATCAACTCATAGTAGAAAAGCAAAATAAACATTTGCAACATCAACTCCCAAACTGGACGACTTTTTTGGGGCTTTTGAAATCAATTTTCGCCCTTCACCTAGATAAGTTACTCTCCCAAGTTAACGAGCCCCATCTAAAGGTAAATGCAAGGGTTTTGAATGAATTTACGGGCATGTGTGTGGCTAGACTAAGTTGGCGCTTTATTTCCAGAAAAAAATATGAAATTGAACTGTGAACACTGGCATTCTTAAATGGTCACCCAACTTACTACAGGCCAGGCCCGACGTTGCTTAACTTCAGTGATCTGACTAGAACTGGTATTTCCAAATCATTTCAGCATTTTAGAAGTTGTGATTCTTTTTTTAAATTTTTTTAAACACTGGGAAGATACGAAGAACTGTGTTTGAATTAAAAATAAACAAGTAAATAAATAACGGAGTAGCTTTTTCAAAAATTAATAAAAAATAATACATTTTTAAACACAAAGCATTTTTGAAATAAAATTATAGGCAAGTCCTTGGCGCCGGGCAATTGTTCTAGTTTAAGTCTGGGATAGATTTTGGATTTCACAAAAATTCGAATTTGAATTCACACAGATTCATGTGGCAAGTCTCAGAGGAATTTAAAATTCACAAGCAGTCCCCAGGCACATGAATATTCAAGTTAAGAGAGTCGCTATTTAATCCATGGGTAGAGGAAAATGGGGATCTATGCCTTTCCCAAGAGTATTAGTCCACATGTGATAATGATGGAACAACCAGGATTCAAACGCACATACTGCAATTCCAGAGTTTGATCGCTTTACAGAGTCACTATTTAATCCATAGGTAGGGGAAAATGGGAATCCATGCCTTTTCCAAGAGTATTAGTCCACATGTGATACTGCAATTTCAGAGTCTGAACGCTTTACAGCTGTCCCAAGCAGCTTTCCCCTACAAATAAATCTCAATGTGGTTATTGTTCTCAAAAATATTCTTATACCTTGCGCCACTATCCTCTAAGCAGATTACAAAACCTTATAATCTTTCCTTGTTTGTATTAATATTTTTTAATACATAAAAAAGCATGAATCAAACCATGATCATCAATATATCTGGATGTCCACAAATCCTTTTTCCCATGCCTATTCTCAAACCAGGTTGATGAATGGCTTTCGATATGATGGATATAAAAAGCAATGATAAAAAATAAAAAGGCGTGTGGAGAGATGCAAGTAATACATCATTTTTTACTCTAAGTTATAGCTAAAACAATAACATTTTGTTTTATCAATCATAAGAAATATGGTACAACTGAACAGACTGGTTTAAGAGTCAGTTAATTTAATGATGAAGCACAGAGTAATCCTAGTTGGTTTATGCATAGCCAAGATTCCTATTTATTAATCCTATAAATGTCTCGTTAATATTACTTAAGAAAAAATACTGGTTCCAGCCAGAGGCAGACCGGGTGTGTTATGGGCTCTCAGAGAGAAAATACAATGGGCCCCTTTCTCCCACTTTTTTTTAAAAGTTAAATGCCACATGTACAGGGTGTGCAGCAGGTGATCTGTGTATATTGGCTTAACTAAATCCGATACAGCTGTTAGACACTTATTATGATGTACAGACAAAGCAGAGTGACTCAAGTCTGAAGGCATGTAATTGGGTGAATAACCAGTGGCGGACAAAGGCACCAGCCAACTAGACCATACCTGAGGGCCCAGAACTGCCAAGGGGCTTGCCTGACAACCAATAAAATCATCAAGGATGTCCTTGTTTTACACTTTAATGCATGCCTTTTAGCTTGGATCACACTGGTTTGCCTTTAAGAAAAGAGGTGTTTCTAGCAGTGAAAGGATCATGAGGCTAAGTGTAGGCAAGCACAAGTACATTGAAGGGGATTAGGGTCCAAATCCCATCAGATATTTGAAATATTAATTCTTCTCGCCATTCGCCATTCTTCTCCATATGGTGGCCCTGATGTAGAATGCACCTTGTGACCCCTTTATCCTAAATAAAAGGTAAATTGCACCACCTCAACATACTGGAGGCATGATTAAAGACTATGTGTACACACATATTCAGATATACAGAGAGAATGAAAGAAAAAGACAGACTGGGAGCTGGATTGATAGATGTATTATATTTACTTTGTGAGCACCAACCCAAGTTTAGCACAAGGCCATTTTTACGTGCTCTTACCTGGGCTTTTTACATTCTGTGTTACCCTTCACCTAGATGAGCAGCTCTCCCAAGTTAACGAGCCCAATCTGCCCAAGGCAGCTAAAGGTGAATGTAATGGTTTTGACTGGGATTTGAACTCGTGTACCACGATTCCAGAACCCGAGCTTTTACCAATGCTCCACCGTTGCTGCCCATTGATAGATGTATGAATATTTCAACATAATGATTTTCTAGTTAACTATTTTTGTAATTTTATTGTTTACAAAAGATATGTGAAGCAAAGGAACCCTAAGAGCCCCCTTGCAATTGTGGGGTCTGCAGGGGTCCTAAGCATACTTATTAGACAAGCTTCCTATTTTTGGTCATACCTAAAATTTTCCGAGTTGCAAAGGCAATGCCGATCTTTGCTGCTTGTAAACAAAATATGAATAAAGTGAATAAGAGAAAAAATAATTAAATTTAAATCTTTTAAATGAAATAGCTAATTGAAAACTTACAATTATGTTTCACCTATTCATCTACCAATCCGACTGGTGGTAGAATGACAGATATCAAATTAAGATAATTTATTCCATCCTTACGAAGGTTCAGTGAAAATGTGTTGTGTAATTGTAAAAAGCAGAAATGCGCAGGAACCATTTCTTTGTTAAAAAGAGACATCATCTTTGTGTCTCTTTGTTTAGCAATGAAAGCAAGGCTCCGCTTTAATTTGCATTAGAGTGGCTTTTGCTTTACAGCAAGATAATCATCTTTATTAAGAATGACAAAAGTCTTGTGTAAAAGCTAATTTTTAAATCTTTTACTCTTTTTTTTTTTCTTTAAGATTCTATCGGAACAAAGAGAATTCTTCAAGTAATCAATTTATTTCTAGTGGACTTTGAAGGAATTTTCTCTTGAAAAATCACCAATTCCATTACATACTGCACCCCCCCACTTTCCACCTCTAGGTCTCCATAGTTTGAGGAAGTGATACCACAGACACAAGTCCAATAATTGGTTAGGGCATCCAGGGTTGAGCAGATATAAAAACTTGAACCCTGGATATCATATTTACTTGGTCAAGCACCAAACCACGTTAGGCACAAGGCTATTTTACGTGCTCTTGGACCCTGGATATATTTATTTAGTAGAGTATGATATTTACTTGGTGAGCACACCCAAGTTTGGCACAAGGCCATTGTTACGTGCTCTTACCCGGGCTTTATATATTCGGTGTTACCCTTCACCTAGATGAACTGCTCTCCCGAGCTAACGAGC